>JANIJG010004938.1:0-22608 GCA_024611175.1 Megaceryle torquata | reverse complement strand
TTTTTTTTTTTTTAATTTTTTATTATTATTCAGTTGTCCAGGGATGTTTTATCATGCAAGCTTGAGATAAATTGGGTTGATATTCAGAAGTGTGATTTTCTTCAACAGCAATGGGGGTCTTTGTGTGACCAGGAAGCAAAGCTTGGCACTGTTGGGCATTCAGTATTCTTAGGCTTGACTTATATTCCCTTCAAGAACCAAGACCAAACATCATCCTGAGCAAAGCTCTTCTGCCACCTCCTGGAGATACGGGATGTGAAGATTGGGCCTCCACTGGGTCAGTGTGTGAGCTTTTTAATTACTCTGCACAGCTTATGATTATCCAGTGGATGTGCCACCGCTTCAGTTATAGGTGCAGAGAAGTTACTGGAATGACAGGATGAAGAGCTAAGAGTATCGCAAATAAATCTTTACATGGAAATCTTTTCAACAGCAAAGGTGAAGGTTTATGACCTGGCTATACAATAATTTATTTCCCAAGTGCAAATGTACCTCAACGTGACTGCTGATGGTAAAAGTCTGAGTTGCACATGTTTTCCTGTGTAGTGTTTTGATTCAGGAAGAATCCTTCCCTCTGTACCTTAGATCCAGGTAGCCTGAGAACACTGATAGCTCTAACACTCTTGCTACCCTCACAAGATCCTCACTACCCACACATGGGCTACTCTGCAGGCACAGGTTAGCCCCTGCCCTGTGTATCATTCCTAGTCCAGTTTTTATTGCCTCGCCTGGTCTGTTGTGGTGCTGGGCTTGGCAGTAGTGGATCCAGCATGCTTATTGCAGGAGGGGAATAGCAACCCATCAGAAAAGTTTCACCGAAGTGTATAACGTTCCGGTGGGGATGGACCCCCACCATCACCAAGTGAAGAGCTGAACCTGCTTAGGAAGAAATCACATATCTGGAGGCTGCCCAGTAAAGTGATTAGACATCAGTAATTCATTGAGGCTTACCCAGGGATCTGTGCAGCATAGGGCAGTGCAGTTTAGATCAACATATAGGGCCATGTGAGCCAAGAAATGCTGATGAGCTGAGTAACAAACCCTGCTCATGCAATAGCCTCTTCTCCACCCTCAGACACCTTATGTAAGGCTGGAAGGCCAATTTGTGACAATATAATATGTCACTTGGAGGGGAAGAAAAAAAAAAAAAGGCTTTGTTTTAAGGGAAACAAAACATTTGTCTACCTCAAGATGTACAAATTTGGTGACAAGAAGTATAGATGTTATTTATATTTCTTATATATTCTCTTGGAAAAAAATGGTGCTATGGGTTTGAAGTTGTGTTACAGTCCTGCTTGTACCTTGTCCTAATGTTGATATAACCCTTTTGACTATAAGATGTATATTTGTGTAGCTGGCTGTGCTGTCCAGTACTGCACTAGTGTCTGTGCTGCTGGTGTTCGTGACAGTCAATAAATACCAGTTGTTTTCTAAGAATGTTCATTTCTGACCTTCAAGGGACATCCCTGGGAAATACCTTTGAATAACTCCATTCCTCCATTGGCATGTTGACACTATTCCTTTAGTTCTCCTTTACCTGCATCCTCTCCAGAAGGTACCTAGAAGATCCATTTCTGCTCACCCAGCATCAGGGTTTGCTCAGGTGTCTGACCTCAGGTATCTTTGTGTTAACAAGAAGGGACACTGGTAAGCCAAGTCTCATTCCTGGCCTATTTCCTGTAGTAGCAAAACAAACTGGATGCTCGTGCACCTGGTTGGTCTGTTCTGCTGCTGGTGCCTCTGACTCAGCTCTTCAGATGTGACTGTTTGTGGAACTTGGCAACTGGGCTGATGTAACTGGTGCAAAAGTTGCTCAGGACTCCAAGGTGCCCTGTGCTCCTCTGACTCTCCCTGAGGACACAAGGGCAGTTGTTTGAGGGAAGCCTGTGGACATGCAGAGGAGCACTAGCCGATCATTTTTGCAGGAAGGGATGATGGAGCTGGCTTTGTGATGCAGTGATGACACCAGACTAGTGTCTCTTCTTCCCCTTCATCTTGGGCACATGGGAGCTCCTGGTTCCTGCAGTCCTGAGCAATGGCTGAGAATGGGTTTACTAGGTGATCCCAAATAGCTTTCCTAGAACTTGGTCTGGCACCAGGCCACCACAGCATGGTGACACCTCATCACATTGTGATGCAGTGACCATACAAGGCTGGAGGAAAGGCCATGGCCACAAGCTGTGTCTGATGCACATGCCAAGCTAAGCCCTACAGAAAGCATGGTTAATTGCTGTGTCCAAGGCTCGACATGGTCCACAGTCAACGCGTGCAACTGCCCAGGCCCAGAATGGCCCAGAGCTGCCAGTTGTTGGCCACAACAGAGCCACTTCACACTGTGGCTTGCTTTCTGGTTGAGATCTTGTTGTCCCATCCCACTTTCTCCCCCACCATCTCTTGCACATAACTTCTGAGTTTCAGTTCTGGCCTCTTAGATGGGAACATGGGCCCAGCCCTAAAGGTCCACACAGAGTCCAGCTCCTTGGCATGTACTGAGCTGACAACCCCATCAACCTGGGAGTTACAATGCCATGCTCCTCTGGATGCTCAGCTGCACAGCACGGAGACAATAAAAAATCATCCCTCAGACAGCTCAGGAAGAGATGCTGAGGGGAGTCAGGAATTGCACGTGTGCTGTTTTGGGTCATTTGCAAGGAATCTGTCCCTGTTTGTCACCTTAGGCACAGCCTTAAAGGCTACTTTTGTCTGTCAGCTGTTTCATGAAACCAAAAGGCAGAAGGGCTGTTAGGTCAGGGGACTAAATGGAAACCTCAAATCTTGCTGTGAGAGGAAACAGTCCCAGAAGAAAAGGAGTGTTGCTGGAGAAGTGGGTGGCAGAACATGGTGCGATGAGTCACCCTCCCTCGGCAGTGTCAGGCAACACAGAGCCTGGGCATGCAAGGGATCAGCCAAGCCCTTGGTAGGGAGGCAGTTTTCCTGAGATCATTGGTTCCTGGGCTAACTGTGATGTGAGGTATTTGTTTTCTCATTGAGTGTACACAGAGTGGAGGAGTTGTGCTTATGCTGGGTGAGTGCAATGAAACCTCCTCGTGCTGCTGGCTACTGTCGCAGTTGGATTAAAATGTCACGGGAAAGAGATTCCGGCAAATGAGGCCAGATTGTGGCCTGCTCATTTGTGCAGCCATGCTGAAAATCCCCTGCCTTGCTGGATGGAGCAAAGCTGGACCATTGGGGCTGGGAAGGCCTCCTGGTTTTTGGGAGATGTGCTGGGTTTGGGGCAGACACACTGTGACAGCTCCCAGCTAGGTCTGCCTTCACTCCCCCAGGCAGCAGAGACCTCCAGCAAGCTCTCTGAAGTCACAGGTCTCACTGGGCAAGAGAGCAGTGGGAACTCCAGACACAAAAAGCATGGGGTAGTTTGCAAGTCACATCTTAGACATGGCAAATGCTGGAAAATACCTTTTCTAGGGTCTTCAAGGCCAGATTGATTCTTTAAGTAGCATCATAGATGGTCAATGTCCCATTGCTTTGGCACAGCAAGCAGCTCAGTGCAAGCAATTAATAAATATCACAAATCATATTCCTGTTTCATGTCCATGGTGCTGCCATTACTGGGTAGCTCTGGCAAATCCCAAACAAGCAATTCTTCCCTCTCTTCCACAACTGCACCCGAACCATTGTGCAAATCAAACGTCTCCTACGGTGACAGATGCCAAGTGTGAGCCGCGTGTCCTTAGCATGACTTCACCACTGTTCACATTGTCAACCTGGATGCTGAAAGACCACGTGAGGCTCCAGCTGCTGCAGTACCAGCACTTTCTCTAACAGGTAGGGGTGACAGAAGCACCCCATGGCTGGTTATCAGCCTGTCTACACCCGTCTAGGGAGCCTTCGCTGGCCTTCTGCAAAACCTCCACTTGTGTTACAGGTTCTGTAATGGCAAATCTAGGACCCAAGAGGTCTTCTTGGGCCTATATTTGTAGGTGCTTCAGATTCTCATTTTCCAAAATGGAATGTTTTAGAAATTTTTCAGCCTGACCTTAGATACCTGAAAGCTTAAGCTGCAAATATAAGTCAATCAAGGGACAGAAGCAGGCACCTCCCAGAGAGGGCTGGCTATAGTGAAAAATTATGGCACATGAACTCCCCTGGCTTTTTCCCAGCTTATGCTAATTTTAAATCCTGTAAATGTGCTGGGGACCACAGCCTCCCCAACTTGTGATGTGTTTGCTGATGCCTTTCTTCTGCAACTGTCAGAAAGGCTTTGTGGAAAGTTCCTGACAAGATTCATTTTTGAAATACAAAAGGCATGATACCTTCTACAGGCCTTTCTGGACCTCACCTGGCTCTTGTACTTCCAGAAGTCACCTTGTCCCAGGGCTTTGATTAGAAACCAGAGCCGACAGTGCTTGGTGCTGTCATCTCTGTCAGCTCCCAGCCACACTACCCATTCCTATTAGTGTCCCATCTTAGACAGCACATTTTAAATGTCAATTCCTATAGATAAGACATGTGCCAAAATAGCACATACCCATCAAAATACACATTTCTGAAACCTTTGTGTCCCTTTTGTCTGTGGATAGAGGCATGTCACCTGTTTTCTGTACATACTGATACTCTTCCTTTTGTATCAAGGTGCTTGTTTCTTTCCCCTGAACTTAAAATTCTCTGCTGTTTTTTAACCCAGTGTCACAAATGTTTTCTAGAGCATTTTAGAACTTCTCTTTTTTGTTTCAGTTATAGAATATCAGGTCTGCAAATATTAATGGTATTGTCAGTATCTGTTGGTAAATCATTTTGGAAGCAGAAATAAGCCTGAAGACTACATGGGAAAGGTCCCTTCCAAATGGTGTCTTCAAATGTCTCAGCTGCTAGCCCTGTTTCTGGAGACCTTGCAGAACCAAGATACACTACCTATAGTGATGCTTGCACCCAGATGTACAACAGGGCACTTAGATTTTGTCACCTTCACTCTATCTGCTGACAACTGCTTTCCTACATCACTACAAGCAGCTGGGAGTTGAGATCAGATGTTAGATCCCAGGCCCAGCATGTGTTGAGCTCTAAGACATTTGCTGCAGTGCCAGGTGCAGTGTCATCTGTAGAGGCTTGTGTCTTCTCATGTTTCAGCCACTTTGCACCTCAACAGACCCCTGCTTATGTAGAGAAATTTTAGATGTCTGTGCAAAACTCTGCTTAACAGCTTTGCTGCCTTTCCCCCCAGACAAAAACTCAGGTCTCCCTGCTACACACACTGCTTGAGGTTTTTGCTCTTGGGAGTTTTGCACATCTCCTGTCTGACCCTGATGGGTCTGGTGACATGACTCTGGCTACGAACAGGACAAAGAAGATGTCCAAGACAACACTATGTGCTGCTGAAACATGCCCAGAAGGAGGTCTTCTTGGATTCAGCTCTTACCTATTAAATCAGTTAATCTTCTGAGTCATCTGGTGGCCTTTGGAAGGGCTCTGTGTGACTAAGCTTGCCTGATCCTGTTGCAGAGATACAAATCCATGCCCTGTAGTTGCCTTGATACCACTTTCTTCTTGACTGCTGCCTGACCTGATTTGCTGGCTTTCCTCCAATGTCCCTTACCATTCTTGGCTTTTTATTCAGTTTCTGTTCCCTCCCCCATCCCCCATTCAACCCAGATTCTTTACCCTTCCCTCTGTGCTGTTCTTGCCAAAATCCACCCACCTCTTCCATTTCTTTATCCCCTCTTGTATTGAGTAGGAAAATTATTCATGGCATTGCACTGCCCCAGGCAAGCTCCAGTGAAAAAATACCTTGGGAGCATGGGGGCATGGCTGGGGTGAGCAGGGTAAGCAGAGCCAAATCCAGCCACCCCTGGTAAACAGGCTGCTCAACCATGCTGCTAAAAGACATTATACATGGAAAGAGACAAATGTTGTTGGTCTCCCAGCTCCCTGTGTGGTAAGAGCTATGGTCTATCCTCATCTGCTGAGAACTTCTCTCCAGCTTTTGGGACTTGTGCTTTTCCTCAGAAAAGCTGTCAACAGGTTGTGAGTTGGTGTACTCATATAGTCACACCAATTTCCATCAGAGAGTTACCAAGATGTAAACAGACACTTGTCCCCTTTTGTATAATCTCAGTTACAGTCCAAAATCAGGGCTTATTTTGATTTTCTTCTCTCAGTTTTGGGGCAAGTCCTCCCCTTGTTTAATACTTTCACCCCTCCCTGAATTCAGCAGGTGTAGCAATGGAGAGAGGAGGAAAGGAAAAAGGGCGGCAAGAACATAATTAAAAATCTGTAGCATCACCCATCTATGGGCACAAGTGACCCACAGGAGAGCAGAAGCCAGGACACAAGTACAGATGAGATGGAAAACCCTTTCCCAACCATGTTTGCTAGCAGTTGCTTGTTTGTTTGCCTGGACAAGTCCAGCATCATGGAAGACAGAGAAATAAAGATCAGCAGCTTGTGCTGATCCTGGTTGTGACTGTTGTGTCAGTGACTTGGAAGGGGGGATGAAAAATCCCCTCCTTGCTATCAAAAAACACCCTGAGGTCACCTGAAACCAGCCCACTTTTATTAAAATCCACCCCCCCCCCCCCCATGTTTTCCCCTCATCTTCACTGAGCTGCTCTGTGGCTCACCCTGCGTGCCCAGAGGCTCTGAGAGCCACAGCCCGCGCAGGTGTTGTGGAGGATGGAGAGCTCTTCTCCCACCCTGGCTCCGGAAAGGATGGGGAATTGCTGAAGGGGGAGGGTGACACACATCAGGAACCAGAGCTGCCAGCCTTACGTCTCACGTTTCCTCCCGCTCAGGCTGTGGAAGGAGCTGGGTCAGGTTTGAACAGGACGTTTAGTCTGTGGCTCGTAGCCCAAGGTCAAAAGAGATTTCTGCAAGACAGACAGCGGCATGTCCTATTAGGTTGTTTTTACAGCGATAACCCAACGCCCTCTCCAACCCTCAGCCCCCGGCATCTAAGCAAAGGGTTTTTTAGGGGACAGAGAAGCATGGCCATCCTCTCCTCCAGTGAATGCCTCCAACTTCATCTTAGCTCTCCTGTTGATGTGTCTGTGACCGTGGGTGGGTCCCCCATGCCCTCAACTATTATGTTTTTGGCAGCAGAGTACAAAGATGCCCAGGTTGATTCTAGGCCTCTAGATGTTAATGTAAAACAAATATTAATTGCCATTAACATTGGCAAGTAAGGACATACACTGTCCTGGGAAAGTTTTGAAGTCTGAGTCTGAATTTCAGACAAAGGAGGGATGCTGTCCCAATCTACCTCTTTGTGGAGGTAGAATTCAGTTTGACCTAAGAGCATCCTGATGCTTGGGAAGAGTAAGTCACAGTATAGGAGCATTTGACCCTGGGCTGTCTACCATTGCCATTGAGTTTTTTTCCATCATTTTGATCAGATTTCATGTAAAACCCCCAAAAGCTCAGCTTACAGAATGACTGAAGAGATTTTGACTGGGAGAGGAGACCACCTTCAGAGCATCATCCATTAACCATCACTATGCTATGAGCCAACTCCCCAGACTGTAAATGAGCCATAATTTTCCAACCTTTTCTGCCTTGGCTGTAGGGTCGGTCCACCATGCCATCTGCTTAAGATCCTGCAAGGCAGTATCTGCGGAGGGGACTGTCATACAGTTGCCTACAAACTTGTGGCTGGTCAGATAACTACTTTGTCTGCATTGCTAATCCCAAGGGATTAATTTGGTCATTTAAAAAGGAAACAAATGTAAGAAAAGTAAGATACAGATTCTAAAGCACGAGACCAAAAAGGGTTTGTGGTGACTGGAGGCTTTTCCTTAATTCTTCTGCACTTCAGTTTCTCCTTGGATATGAAGAGAAGTATAAATGAATAATCACTTCTCCTGAATTGAAATAATTCTTTACTAATCAATGGAAATACAGCAATTCTATAGCCCCCTTGGAAACCAGAGTTGCAGACCAGGAGACAAATAACAAATTAGGTTACTGGAGAAGTTATGGGGAGGAGAGGAAAAGGTCCTGTTGAATTGTGGACTGGTTTCACCGATGGCCAGAAAATGATGGAAAAGCTGATGTGAGATGCAATATAAATCTCTCTAACTTCAGCTACAAACTGCTGAGTCACATTGTCCATTGCCTATTAGAATAAACACAAATCTGTTCTTGGAGGTCTATTCCTTCTATGTCTGCTGTTTATCTTCCTCTTTGATCAATTAAGTAGGATATACTTTTCTGGTACGAAGGATACTTTCTCTATCCAGAGTAATTAATTTGATGCAGTGACAGAATATTTTCTGTTTTAAAAATTCAAAATAATTAGTGCCCATAAAAACACTTATAAAGTAATTGCAAGGGAATTATTCTTTAATAGGGATGTTCACAGAGAGGTTTGTTCCTGGCACATGCTCAAAGCATGCTAGTGATTGGAATAGTGTAAATTGTTATCAGTAAAAGTTGCAGAAGTTCTAAATAACCTTGTGTAATTAAAGCCAGAAGACAGGTTTAAAGAATACCCTGGATGACACTGTAGCCACACTTATTTAAATAGTGTGTCCGGGACTCATCCATTTCATGCAAACACTGAGCAGACCCTTGGGTATGAACTTCTTAAGTAGGTCCTCAGCAGAGAGGCAGCCACTTCTTGACCTCAACTCCCTTATTTCTCCATCAACTGTAAAAGAATTTGAAAGAGGGTTTTATCAAAGTGTGTGGGTAAGTAGAGGGCAGAGGGGGACCCCACCCCCCAGCTGCTGTTTTGCAATGACTATCCCCTTTCTAACTGCCAAATGCCCCATACAGGTATTGAGCTTGGTGTATCTCAGCTCCCCTTCTAGCTGAATCAGTACCTAGCCCCTACAGTGATGGCACAACCTGCTACTGGAACCTGCAGGATACACAGATCCTAAATGTACAGACTGTTAGGAACAGGGCCCTGCACCAGTAAAAATCTTGATAAGACATTTTGAAAAAAGTGCCTGCTCTGTTTTTTTCCCCTGCACCAGTGACCTGATCAAAGCTATAGCATTCAGACCAGGCGCTGAAGAAAAGCAGATGCTGGGAATGGTTGTGCTTCAACACCGGGTGGTCTTATATCTCTGTTCCTACTACTGCTTTTGGGGACTGATGAGGTGTCCTCTGGGCAAGAGGCTCTGCAGCCCATCGACAGTGCCCAGAACTATCTGGGAGCCCCCTCCCAACATGATGCCATTTCTTAGATCTCTGAGCAATCTGCTCTGCTCAGGCTCTTCTTACCCGATTAATAACATTGCTGTCAGTTTGGATTACAGGCCTCTACTGTCTTTGTCTCAGCTTAAAATACTTGTGGTTTCATATTCTCTCAGAAGAGATACAGAAGAGAAGAGCTTTGCTCAAAGTGCAGATGATGATGGAAAAGGAATGTGTTGCTACAAATTCCTGCAGGAGTCTTTATTGGATTCCTCAAGACTTCTTGAAAGGCAAAAGTATAGGGAGGGATTGAACAGCAAGGGGGGAATGGAGAGCGCATAGGCGCTGCATATTGTGGCATTGTGGGAAGATAAGACAAGCCTGTGGCTTGAACAGAGATAACAGTGAAAGAGTTTCTAGTTATCTTGGCAATTTCTTTCATTGCTTCACCATTTGTCCTGTTAGGAAAAAAAAAAAAAAAAATCCAACAAACCACCCAATACCCAAAACAAACCCGAGTGCTCAACTGAAGGCACTTCTGTGGAAATTTAAGTCCTTCGCTTCTTACTGCATTTGTGACAAGAAGAAATTTTCTGAGACTGGTTGACTGGACATGGTCCTTCCCACATCATGGAGAAATGGATTAACTTTTCCTGGAGGAATGCCTTTTATTCAGCCCTGACTTCACAATATCAGCTGCCACTGCAATTCCTGCAGCTCAGCAAACTCATTTCTAAAAAAATAAGCCCCCAAACTTGTCTCAACTTGGAGGCAGAACCAGTCCTTTATAAACTATACATCTTAAGAAGCCCCCACACCACATATTTCTGATGGGATTTATATCTTCCAGCTTTCTTGAAGGAGATAATGTGGAGGTGGCATTTACTTTTTTAAAGCATCATTTCCTCTTTCCATAATTTTTTAGATTATTTCCTAGTCTCAGACATGCTTCCATGTGAAGCACCCTCTTTCACTAGATCTGTTACCCCTCTAGATCTCTGTTCCCTGGGAATGGGGGATGTTGGTCTTAACTCCATTTGCCTTGCTAACTGAAACAGAGGCTGTTCCACTTAGCAGTCCAAGATTTTATATTGGCTTTGGCTGGACACCCATGTCTTACATAGCAAAACCACCCGATTTAAGCTGATATCTTTATATTCACTCTGTTGCATTCTCTATGCAATGGGGTTTAATTTCTAACTGGTAAATATTTGATGAGTTGGAAATTCCTTAAAGTAGACCAAAAACATAGAAAAGTGTTACATCTTCTAGGAATAAAATATGAAATGTAGATTTGAGTCTGATAAAAACTGTGGTGGGGCATAGAAGTATCCACCATTGTCCTTTGCAATGCTGGGATGGACTGAAGATGCTCCTACCAAAGTAGGGCAAAAGTATCCAAACTGAAATGGAGGTGGCCATAAACAGAATTCTTCCCAGTCCTGGGAACAAGGGTGAGCTATGACAATAAAATCAAAGTCAACAGTTAATTTCAAAGTTGACGATGTAAGAATGGGTTTTGATGTTCCACCCTCAGGATGTATTTATTAAAACCAATTTCTTCCTAGGAGATTACTTGAACTATAGAGAATCCTATTGTGCCGAAGACATAGAAACACAGAATCACAGAATGATAGGGGTGGGAAAGGACCTCTGGAGAGCATCGAGTCCAACCCCCCTGCCAGAGCAGGGTCACCCAGGGCAGCCCACACAGGAACAGATCCAGGTGGGGTTGGAAAGTCTCCAGAGCAGGAGACTCCACAGCCTCTCTGGGCAGCCTGGGCCAGGCTCTGTCACCCTCACAGTGAAGATTTTCCTCATGTTGAGGTGGAACTTCCAGTGTTTCCTTTTGTGACCATAGCCCCTTGTCCTATCACAGAGCACCACTGAAGAGACTGGTCCCCTCTACGTGACACCAACCTACATTGATAAGAACCCTTTCCAGGCTTCTCTTCTCCAGGCTAAGCATCTCCAGGTCTCTCAGCCTTTCCTCATAAAAGAGATATTCCAGTCCCTTCATCATCCTCACAGTCTTCGTTGGACTCTCTAGTATTTCCCTGTCCCTTTTGAACTGGGGAGCCCAGAACTGGACACAGTACTCCAGATGTGGCTTTACCAGGGTAGAATAGACAAATGTCAAACTGAGAAATGAAAGAGAAAGTTGGGAAATTCTTGTGTGAACTCCACAGTTGGAAGAGATGAAAAAGACAGGCTGAACCCCTGCCCTGCTTGTTCTTCCTCACTCCCTGATCTGCATTATTGACATCCAGGAAGACACTCATGAATCTGCACTGGTCATCCTAAATCATGTTAAATCCAGACGGTCATATCACACCACCATTCAGTTCTTATCAAACTGTCATGCAGGCCTTAAAAAGGTCAGTGCCTTGGAATAAAAAAGGAAAGAAAAGAAGTGATGTGAGTGGCTCTAGGTTTATGTATTTGATCTCATTACTGAGCAAAGGATTTTGATGGAACATGTAATTGAGGAAGTAGGATTTGGCTAAAACACTGGTTTACTAGAGGACAGTTGTGATAGAACAGTCAAACAATTTGATGAAGCAACTGTTTTCCTAAAAAAAAAAATATTGAAAGCTGAGCTCATTTGAAATTAGTTCTTGTCTTTGAACATGGAGGAAGACCTTGCTTGTCTGCCATCACCTATAGGTTCAAAAAAGGTCTTTTTCATTCCAGTATTCTAATCATTAACTAATGCAAATTCTCATAATACCAGAACCAGGACTGAACTAGGGGTGTTGCATGAAGTTTCATAATGAAAGTTCATTATCATTCCCTGGAGATACCTTATTGTTATTGGTGGTAACTAACATACTTCAGTGACTCAAGAGAAAACAAAACACATGAATCCACTTGCTTTTCTCTCACCTACCAGGACACATCACAGGCTGAGCTGTTTGGGGGGGATCTGCTCTTGAAAAGTTCATGTCAGCTGTGTCTTAACTCAAGGTTTTGATAGCACAGAGCTGTAATAGTGATATCATGGGGCATGTCCTATGTCCTGTGTCCCTGACAATGTGCAATAGAAAAAAAGATCTCATTCAGGAGTATAGAATAGAAAGATGCACATCTACAGACTCCTAAATCTGCTGTAAATTTGTAGTTTTTCTCTGTAAAGCATCAAGGAAGAATAAAAGCTTATGAGTAGAATCAGCCACTGAGCAGATCTACAACACCATAGGATGCAGCCATGAAAAATAGAAATGAGATGTTCAGAGGGTGGGAAGAGTAGAAGGGAGAAAGAAGAGGGGCATTGCACAAACGTAGAAAGCTTGTTGCTTTCAGAGCGTTCAGTCTGGTGGTGGTTAGTCGTTAATAAGCTTGGTACCCATAATGGTGGGATCAAGGAGGGTAATTTCTTATGTGTGGTTACTGCTGACTGGTACCATGAGAGGGCAATAACCCTGAAAGAAGTTTTCTGAGCATGCTGATGATTCCTTGACATAAATGACAAAGAATAGACATAAATATTTTTAATCCAGTATGGCTGACCATCTGGGCTGGAGTAGGCACTTGTAGTATGTGTCCTCTCTTGGGTCTCAAACATATTGACAATGTCTACCTCCACATCCCAAGCCTGTCTGTCCAAGGCAGCTTTGACAATGATGACTTCCAGGTATTAATTTCTATTTCAGCAGCCAATTAATTGTTTCAAGTGTGGTTGATCTTGGTATTACTATGCACAACTTCAGCAACTATCTCAACAAAGTTCTTGTTACTCCAGACTCTCGCACTGATATCTTGAATGGTATTTTCAACTGCATAATTTTTTCCTGCACTGTAAGTCTATTCTCATATCACCACTGAGGCTTCATTTACACACAAAGCAACGCTGACCAGGTGGACCTGGGACAGAAGCTGGACAAAACATATTTTTAGTATTGCTTAACCAGTTGCTTTCTCTTATAGAAATGGTTTGCCTTAGGAAATCATTATCTTTATTCTAGTCTCTAGGAAGCCCTTGCGCTCGTGGTGTTTAGCCCATGGAACATGATAGCAATGGAGCTATCCAGCTATTTTCTATCTCCTTCATCTCTTGATTTTCCTTCCTTCCTTCCTTCCTTCCTTCCTTCCTTCCTTCCTTCCTTCCTTCCTTCCTTCCTTCCTTCCTTCCTTCCTAGTTAGTTTCTCAAGCCCTTCTTTCATTGTCTCCAAATGCTCCTTTTTTTTAATTGGTCAGAGACAAGTTCTCTAATTTCATGTGTTGGCCATAAAATCGTTTTCTTTTGCTATTTTCTGTTGTCTTTTCTGGTCTGAGTTCCCTCACTGTTGCAGGCAACCCCATATGTGATATATGAAGATGCTTGACCTTAGATTATTAATGTTGACAAATATCTGAATGGTGGGTGTCAAGTAGAAGGGGACAGTCTCTTTTCAGTGGTGCTCTGTGATAGGACAAAAGATAATGGTCACAAGGTGAAACACAGGAAGTTCCATCTCAACATGAGGGAAAACTTCTTCACTGTGAAAGTGACAGAGCCTGAGACAGGCTGCCCAGAGAGGCTGTGGAATCTCTGTCTCTAGAAACTTTCCAAACCCACTTGGATCTGTTCCTGTGTGGCCTGCCCTGGGTGATCCTGCTCTGGCAGGGGGGGTTGACCTCGATGATCTCCAGAGGTCCCTTTACACCCCCACTCTTCTATGATTCTGTGATCTTGTATTGCTCCAGCTTTGGAGAAGCTCCTCTTTGGTGGGTGACAGTAACTCTCTGTATCCTATGTATTTTCATTCTATCACTGTCCTTCATCAAAACTGAGCATTGGGTAAGCAGTGAAATGTGGCTGTCTCCAGAGTTGCACCTGGAATTTCTGGGGTTTTGTGTTAGTGTCTGGGCAGACATCAAGGGTTGTGGACAGGCTGTAGATAGGACAGCTGTCCTCTTAGCAGAAGAACTGGTTCCCTCTGGCACAGAATTGGTATCATGGGTAGCAAAGGATCCAGGCAAGCACCAGAAGGGAGATGTACAGGGCACACTTGCTCATCCCTCCCCTATTCCTTATTGCACTAGATACCCCAGAATTGCCAAACTGAGAGTTGGGGCAGCAAGAACAGGTAGGACAGGTCTGCTGTGCCTGTGGCTTTTTCATGTGCCTACACTCAGCAGAACGAGGCATTGCATGCCCCTCCATTGAAAGCTGCTGCTAATGATTCCTCCTGCCCGGAGGACACAGTTGGGATCGATGGAGGGTCAGCCGTTAGACATACATTTCCCAGTGCCCAGCATATCATGCGAGGTCAGAGAGCTAATCATCACTCCTATCTTGCCTGCCCTGCTGCGGTGTCCAGCCTAGGGCGACTGGAGGTGCATTAAAGATTAAACAAGAGGTGGGGGGTCTAGTGAGTGTGTTGGAGTAATTCCAGGGTGGGTGGGCAGTGGTTGGCCCAAGCAAGTGGATTTCTGTTGCAGCGGCCCCTACTTTAGATCTTTCAGCCGAACAAACCGGCGGCATCTCTGTTGAGACAAAAAATGCCTCTAGCTAAAATTCCACTATCTGACCTCATAAGGGCTCCAGCTGTTTCTGCCACCAACATAGCAGCTAGAAGAAGAGTTTTAAAGAGTTTGGCCATGCTGAAAGAGAAACCTGCATCTTCAGTGGGCCTGGCAGGACAGACCCTTCCTCTTCCTTGCTCACCCCTTTCAGCATAAGTGCAAACATGGTGTGGCATGGGCATTGGCTATTCTCAGATGAGTGTTTGTCACTTGCCAGCACCATGACATGTAGATTTATTGCAGGACCTTGATGCCTCTTCTAATGTGGGAGGACTAAACAATTACCTTCTTGACATACTCATTCCTGATGCATCCAACCTCTAAAATGTTTCTTTTTCATTGCAACTCCTATCCCTACTGAAATAAAAACCTTCCATTTGAGGTGTGCCTATTGGCACAGGGGCCCATCCCATGGCTCTGAACACATTGGTGTCTGTCTTGGAGATGAATTACTCAGGTCACACAACTTCCACCTTTGCAGTGTGTTGCCTGTTAGTGTCCAATGTTAATGTGTCTATTTTGACTCCAGAGGTCATGGGAATGAATTAATATAGGGGATGGATATATCCATATCCATAAACAGCTGTATAGATGTGCTGGTTGAATATATGGCTTAGTGGTGGACTTGGTAGAGTAGGGTTGGTGGTTGGACTCAATGATCTTAAAGGTCTTTTCCAATCTAAATGTTTCTACGATTCCATGACACCTATAAGTCACTGGTATCTGTGACTTTAGAGGCTGACTGCAAAGCGTGGCACTTGAGGGAGGTGGTAAAATGGTACATCTGGAACTTGGTGATATTGTCAGGAGATGTGCTGGCTGATTGTCATCCTGCAAACCCTGTCCTTTGGTTCCCCAGATCCACAGCTTTTCTTTGAGCCTCAAATTCACAGCTATCATCATGCAATTAGCAGAGGAAGAGCTGAGGAAAATGTTCACCCAGAGTAATGTGCTAAGTCAGTTACAGCTGTGAGATAAAGGTGGGACTCCCCAGTCCTCCAGCAAGCAAGAAACTGTCCACTTCACAAATCAGTTTCAAGTCTTGCCATTTAGTCAACAATCCTTCCTAAGGAGTCCTGACATAGTGAGGGCTCTTTGACAGAGTTTCCTTGACTAATAACGCAATGACCCCTCCTGAGCTAGTTACTCTGTGCTCCCTTTATAGTCAGTGGAAGAATCAGGCCCTCAAAGGATTCATGCTCTCTAAGAAGGGCCAGATGAATTGCCCTGAGCCTTTTTTCTTCACTGACTATGAGCAGAGCCTGAGGTGACTGGCTCACACTTGACATCTCATTTTCCATCTCCAGAAGGGAGATGAAACCCATCCACGTGGCCTCAGGCTCTGCATGCTCCTCTTGCTAGCTGGAGGGAATGTTTTCAACAGCATTAATAACATTACTTGAAACAATTTATAACTGTGCTGATCACCTAGGATTGCTTTTGATCATGTGCTCTTCAGATAGACTGATTGTGAAGCTTCCTCTCAAAGGGTCCCATCCGGGTTGGCCAGAAGAGCAATTCAGAACACAGGCTGCAGTTGCTGTTCTTATAAACTGAGCATTATGTATTTGGTGTGATAGAAGGGAAGTGTTATTCATTTACTGGAATTATCCTTTTATCAAGTCAGTTTCCTCTTGCATTTCACCCTTCACTGCACTAGCAGTTCATGCTTTTACAAGGCTGTTTCTATTCTTGGAAGTATATTTAAGAGGTTTTGTTATTTCACTGTGAAACGGTGAATATTTCCTTTTCTTTTTAGAAATGTGTTCCAAGCAACCTTAAATTCTGCAGAGCTTGGAGCAACAATGAAAAAACCTATCACAAAATTAAAAGATAACAAACAGGACCTCATGAGAACTTTCCCTAAATTGTCTTTGAAAAGGATCTGTTGTTGTATATTAATTTTAAGCACTTTTTACTTATCAGATTTTGTTTTCTGTTTCCTGTTGTAGCCTTTATTTCCCCAGTCCTGACTTGTGCTGGAAATGTGCTCCTGGGTCCTTTTGTAAACTTCTGGCATGAGTCATGAGTGGGATTCCAGCAGTGGCGACCAAACTGTGCAACCTGCAATGTGAGGAGCTCAGTGATGCACTGCCCCAGGTACAGCCTTTGTGAGGAGTGGGTTCCTGACAAAGCAGGATGGTATGGGGTAACTGATCAGACCACAGGCAGTGCCAGAGCAAAGCAGTGACACTTAATCCTGCTGTCTGGGGGTCATAGGCAGACCGTGGGGACAGCATTGAAGCCATGAACCAAGTCAGGGCAGGTATTATGATGTGGGGTTGAAAGCCAAGAGTTAAACCACAAATTATCTTGGCACTTTCCAGTAGCTCATTATGAATCAGCAGCAAAAATGCCCCTGTTTGCTTTGTTTGCTAATCCAGCATAGAGATAAAGTTGCAGGAAGGGCAAATTTGTCCATGGTATGAGTGAGCCCCTAGTAGTTCAGCTGGCTCTGCTGTATCACCTCTGAGTGGGCTCAGAGCAAAGAGATGAAAGGACATCACAGGGACATTGGTTTTAAACTAGAGCAGGGTAGATTTGTCTTGGACATTAGGAAGAAGTTCTTTACTCTGAGGGTGGTGAGACACTGTAACAGGTTGCCCAGAGATGTTATGGATGCCTCATCCCTGGAAGTGTTTAAGGCCAGGTTGGACAGGGCCTTGAGCAACTCAGTCAAGTGGGAGGTGTCCCTGCCAGTGGCAGGGGGTTGGAACTGGAAGATCTTTAAGTTCCCTTCCAACTCAAGCCATTCTAAGATTCTATGACATACATGCAAGTAGATTTCTTCACTCAGCTGCATTCTGACTATTTCACAGGGGTTTGTGTCACCACTTTTTGATTCTTAGCTCTCACAGACTGGGAAATTACAGCTTGTAATTTCTACCAGATTTCTTTCAAGATCAATCAAAAGAGTCCCTTCCAGGGCTTGATGCATCAGTAGTCTGGTGGGGGAGTCAGTTGTGTGGACAAAAGGTTTTGAGAAGGCAAAGGAAGTGAGGTGCATCTTCATGGAGGAAGACAAAGGGAAGAGGGTCATTTTTAAACTAAGGTTTTAAGATGCTGGACCAACACAGTAGAGAGCAGTATGTTGGAGATTTTGTGAGTGAACTTCAGTTCATGAAGCCAAACCATATTGGTAAATAAAATAAAATATGGTAAATAAACCTTATATCCTTTGGATCTTTATATATTTTTTGCAATTCTTGGCCCATGTCTTGAGTTCACCCCCCCAGCCTCTTCAAACACTGCACTACATAAGCAGAAGCAAATACCCCCAACATACCACAAGAACCCACAGGTGAAAATTACACTTGAAATAAAAACCTGGTTTTCTGCACATAGCACTATGTTATAAGAGAATTCAGATAGAACAACTCAGCTGGGAATTCAATCTGTGACATTCTTCTGAACTCAATTAACCAAATCAACAATTCTTTCTGAACGGGATGATGAGATGCAGTCAGATTTTCTCCCAAGGACTGGAAATAACCTGCATGTCTGCTTGTCAGAATAAGTCTCGCGAGTAAACAAAGCAGACAGAAGAACCGAACAGTTATCCTGGATTAAAAGTTGACCTAAAGATACTCATGGATGAACATGTGAGTGGGGCAAGAAGGTAGGAGACTTACCAACGATGTTCTTCTGGTTTCCAGAACCTGACATTTAGAGGCTCAAGGAGGAAGACATTTCTTGAGTTACCAAAACCTTGTTAAGTAAGGAGAAAAATTAGTCAAAGCATCAGACTTGGGCAGGTGGGGTGACATTGCCTGTGAAAGTTGATGTTAAGCACTAAGTTCATTATTTGCAGTTGTTATGGTGGCTGTGGAGAAGTGCAAAGTGGAGATGGTTTGTAGCAAACTGGGCAAGCCCTACACTGCTCTTGTAGAAGTAGAGCAAGAAGTATGTCAGCCCTGGGTCATTATAAGTTGTGAGTCACCAGTCAGGCTTCTGATGAGACTTAAGTGTTCAAGGGGAGGGTCATGACACAGTGGGCTACCATCTTGACTCTTGAGGTGGCAGCTGCCAGATTAGCATCATGAACTTCCACCATACCAGGGTACTTTATCAAGACAGGTGTTGCAGGGGTGGACAGGTCAGCAGAGCTGGACAGTCCTGTCTTTAAATAACCACATGAAAGATCTGGGAGTTTTTTATGATGTACCAACAGGAAGTTGGCACCATCAGTCAGATCTCACTGTGTTGATTCAAACAGGACTGTATCCATGGTGTGACAGGATTGTGCAGAGTGCACCATGGGATACATCACATCACCAGACAGCATCATGTTTGGTTCATAATGCTGGGATTGACAGTTCTTCTATGTGGATATTTCATGAGGGATGAGGTCCTGTCACCAGGCTCAGGTAAATCTCTGCTGACAGTGGGTGGCCCTGTTCTGTATTGGTCCTGTCTTAAATACAGGTTAATGGAGGTCCCAGACACCCAGGTACCTCCAACTATGTAAGTGCCCTGGGGCTTCATTGACTGTGCTTCATTCTCTACTCATCTTGTTCCTGTTCACCTTCCTTAGAAATCTGATAGATAATGGGTGCATTAAGAAGTAGGTCAAGGAAGGTCATGCTCTCACTCTATTCTGCCCTGGTGAGTCAAGATCTGGAATACTGTGTCCAGTTCTGGGCTCCCCAGTGCAAGAGAGACAGTGAACTACTGGGAAGAGTCCAGTGGAGGCTACAAAGATGACTAGGGGACTGAAGCATCTCTGTGCCCAGGTAAGGTTGAGAGATGTGGGACTATTTAGCCTGGAGAAGAGAAGACTGAGAGAAGACCTTATCAATGTCTACAAATATCTAAAGGGTGGGTGCAAGGAGGATGGAGACGGGCTCTTTTCAGTGGTGCCCAGTGACAGGATGAAGGGCAATGGGCACAAGCTGGAACCCAGGAGGTTCCATCTAAATATGAGTAAAAACTTCTTTGCTGTGAGGGTGAGAAAGTCTGGAACAGGCTGCCCAGAGAAGTTGTGGAGTCTCCTTTTCTGGAGAGATTCCAAACCTGCCTGGGTGCCATCCTGTGTAATGTGCTCCAGGCATAACTGCTTGGTGGGGGGAAGAGGCGTTGGACTCAATGATTTCTAGAGGTCCCTTCCAACTCCAGTGATTCTGTGATTTCTCCTGGCCACAGCCAGGGACACAGCACTGAGCTAAAAGGATCCTGGGATTGACTCAGATTTGACAATCTCACGTCCTCATGTCTAAACCAGGAGGGCTCTGTACAGTCTGTTCATCTTTCAGCTATGTTGAGGTATAACTGTTCACACTCCATGTAACTCTGGGAAGAAGCAGACACTGTCTTGCTGCTAAGGCATTGAATGAGGAAGTGTTTTAAAAATACATAATTTGTGATGTAGTTCAGCAAACAAAACCAGATGAAATATATTGCACTTGGTCTAAATGAGAGTGCACAGCTGGCTGGCAATGAACATGGGAGACAAGAGTCCTCCTACTGAATTGTATCAGAAACAAAGAGTTAAAGAGAAAGTAGGTTCTTAGACAGCAAGACAAATTGAAGATCCTGCATCTACATTTCAAAGACTTCATTGTCCCAAGGCAAGACAAACAAAATGGCATTTGCATATTCACTGACACTGGAACAGTATCTGAAGGCATCAGCCAAATGGAAAAAAATGAGAGAAGGAGGTGAAATTAGCATACAATATATTGCCTCAAATTGAAAAATGAGATGGAAGGATTAGGAGGAGAAGCTCCTACGAGAGTCTTTTGATGCTTGTTTTTCCCCGAAAGGAAAGCGTACATGGGGACTCTGTGATTCAGAACTGCAGTTCAGCGATACACTAAATGTAACTTGAGGGCTCTTAGTGCTCCAGCAGAACTACCACAGCCTCATGACTCTGCGTGCTGATCTGGAATAAACTTTCTGTGACAGTTCGGATTTGTTCAAATCGTGCTGATTGGTTACATTTGTGCCAGAATATTTCATGTCAGATTTGCCATCGGCACACAAACAGGAGTAGGGTTTTGTTGGCCTTCCCTGGGCTCATCTGGAGGCCTTTTCTTCAGTCCCTTCTTGCTCTCTTCCCACCCATATAATCTTCAAGTCACTGCCTCCATGATCGCCACATCCTCAGATGTAGCTCAGGGCCTTACATGTTTCTTTCCACTTTGGACATTCAGCATTGTTGGTCCTGTCCTTGTCAGGGGCCTTCACATGGACCTTGCCTTGTTCACTGTCTCCACATCAGGCTTTTCTGTCAGAGTAACATTGACCTTCTGATGCCATTTAGCATCTTCCTTGAGACAGATTCACACTCTTAGCCATAGTGAGATCCACTGTAAGCTGTATCTGTTTCTCTCCTGTGGTCTGTCACCAGTGAGGAGAGTCTGGCTCTGTCATCCTTGCAACGGACCTGTACAGACAGCAGTACAGACTGCTGTTAGACACTGCTCAGTCTCCTTTCACCCAGGAGGAGAGATGAAGCCTTGTCTCCACCTTTCGCTAAATGAGCCCTGATCCCTTTACCTCCCATGGCAGATCGCGTGTCCCAGGCCTTGACCATCTTGGTTGCTTTGACTAGTCTCTCTTAGGTTTATCCACATTGTTTCTGAACTGGGAGCTCAAAGCTGAATGCAGTGCTCCCAGTGCAGCCTTCCCAGCACTGAGCAGAGGGACAATAACTTCCTCCTACTTTCTGCCTGTGCTCCTCCACTTCTCCTCCCCTGTGCAGCACAGTTTGTCTTGCTTGTAGTGAGAGTGATTGCCAGCTAATGTCCACCCTGGCTTCCACCATCACCACCAGTCTTCATGTTGCTCAGCCAGTCTTCTCCCAGCCTGTAGCAATGTAGGGAGTGGTCCTGACCCTGCTGCAGAGTGAGTGAAGAGCTGGCTAAGGGGTGCCAGGTAGTAGCACAATGCTTGACTCTTCCTCTATTAGCCTCACAAGGTTTTTCTTAGTTGAGTCTTGAAGCTTAAGGTCCTTCTGCCCTAAGGTTCATCCACTGAGCTTGTCACCCCCCCCAAATCCCTCTCCCCCATGTTTAGCATCACCCACAAAGCTGCTGGAAGTATAAAGTTCCATGTGACCTGGTTTGATCTCATATCTGGTGCTGCTTTGAGCTGGATGGTAGACTAGAGACTCCTGAAACCCCCTGAAAGATTCCGTGAGTGTAGGTGAGTTCATATCACAGTGGAGCCATTTGGGCCCATGTATTAACCCCTGAGGAGTGACCCCAGCAGTGGCCAGCCACCAGTGGATGCCATGTCATTGATGATCATCCTCTGAGCCCAGCACTTCAGCTGTACTGTCTGCTTCTCCAGCCTGTTTTCTCAGCCTGCCAATGAGACTGCTCTGAAAGATGGTGCAAAAGCCTGTTCAGTTTTTCATGGCTGAATGCGTTCTTCTATTTCATCATTCTGTCTGCACTCTATCACCCTTTCAATGCTTTGCTGCTCCCAGAGCCTGTGCCAGGCTTGGAGCCTGGGCTTCTGTACCTGTCCCTGGGCTTCTGTGTCTGTCTTTCCTTTGGGCTTTGATCGGGGCTGTGCCACATCCTCCTGCCGCCATCACGAGAAATCCCAGACTGAGAACAACGACAGCTCTACTGGGACCTTTACTTTTCACCCTTTCTTGGAAAAGCTCCTTTTTAAGTTTTTTTTTTCTTATATGTGCACACCTGTGCCCATACCCAAATGTAGGCGTGTCCACACATGCACGTCTACTCACACATAATTGTACACAGGCGTGCACACATATGAACACATGTGTGTTTATGTACATATATAGAGATGTGTCTCTAGGGACACCTTCCCGGGGCCTTTCAGTAGTTGATGGAGCCTGTCAGAAAGATGGGGACAGACTTTTGAGCAGGGCCTGTTGGGACAGGACAAGGGGGAGTGGTTGAAACTAAAAGAGGGAGATTGACACTGGAGAGAAGGGAGAGATTTTTGACTCTGAGGGTGGGGAGAGCCTGGCCCAGGCTGCCCAGAGAGGTGGTGGCTGCCCCATCCCTGGCACCATTGCAGGGGAG
>JANIJG010004937.1:26105-36711 GCA_024611175.1 Megaceryle torquata | reverse complement strand
GCTGGGCCCCCTGCTCTGGGTGACCCTGCTGGGTGGAGCAGGGGGGTGGCACCAGAGCATCTCCAGAGGGCCCTGCCCACCCCTAGTCTTCTGGGATTCTGCGATATGAAATCAGACATTAAAATTATAACAGAAACTTGGTAGAGAAAAAAATAATAGAAGGTCTGTTCCTACAAAGGACAGAAATAAAGAAAAAATAAATATTTACAGCACACAATCATGATGTAAGAAAAGGCTGTAAAGAAAGAAAAATTGATTTATATATTTTTTTCTGTATATATTTTTTTGTCAAATAACTTTGTAGGTAGCACAGCAGGAGGGGCAGAGCCAGGAGCTCTCTCTAGACAGCAAAGTGTAGACTTGAATGAAGACAGCAAACTCTCCAGGATTACAAGACAGAGAAAGCCCACAGAGTCATGCTGTTACAAAAAGATTCAACTTCATCTCTCAGCATCTCCCTACTTCTCTCCTAAGTTCAGGAAGCTCATTTCAAGGTGTGATAGCCTCAAGGTTTAGTTATCAAAATGTCAATGAGTCTGTTCACTACTTGCAAGAAAAATACTGCACGCCAGTAGCCAAGGAACAGCTGAAAGAGGTGGGGAAAACTTTTTTTGCGAAGGTTCTTCCCTCTTCCCTTGTCATGTCTAATGTATGTCTTGCAGGCATGTACTGATTTACGATCACATAGTTCAATCATATGTAAATTATCCCAGAAGACAATAACGTTATTATATTCTCACCATAGATTGCTTTCAAGCAACCTCTTTACATCCCCGTTTCCATCCTAACTTGGAAATCCTTTTACTCACTAAACATAAATTCCCAGCCCTGCGCAGCCACAAGCTCTTTGTTTAGAAGATAAAGGAATGAATCACTTTAGAAATGCTCAAGTGGTTTACAATATGCAATGAAAAATAGACATTGTGTTTAAAATAGATGGCTGTACAGTGCTTTTTTTTTTTTTTTTTTTAATGTAAAATTGTGTTTTGCAACTCATATCCCATAGAGGACAGCAAGCTGACAGCAACAGAAACATGAATCCAGGGTGAGTCAGGGTCAGTTTAGTTTCAGTACGTGGATCACTTCAACTCCTCTGAGAATGGTGCTGTTCAGGAACTTAACATCAAAAAAAAAAACCTCACGACCTTGTGAGAGAGAGAGTGTGTGTGTCCCCTCATCCCCAGGACATAACAACTAATTTTTTGTCCATTGGCTCATTTGTTTATAGCACGTCCTGGATGGCTCTATCACATGCCTTCCTGACTCAAGGCCACCGGGTTGCGAGGGTAAGTCCCCTCCCTGCAGGATTAATTCTTCCCTCTAGAGCACGGGGGGGAGGGGGGAGGGGTCACAGGGGGGTTAGAAGAGACGTGAGCTTGGTGTCAGGTCACTATGACACAGCATCAGACAGTACAGACCTCATCCTGTTCCACAAATCCACGTAAAAAGCACCTCCAGCCTCTGAGATTTATTGTTGTGGGTAATTAATTACTCAGGTTGCAAAGACAGGAGATAACACACAGATCCTGGCATGCTTTATTCATTTCTTTCTCTCTCTTTCCTATACCCTGCCTGTTAGTGTGCTGACTGAGAAAAAAGTTAAAACCACGAATCCTTAGTTTTTAGAAGCTTTGGAAGTGAAGAGATAGTTCAGCTGCCTTCAGTGTCTTGTCCATAAACTCTGTGTGTGGTCTCAGCAAAGTCACTGAAAATCCAGGCTTTTTTTCACCTAGATGAGCCAAAGATGAGATTGGCAACAGCTCTTCCAAGCTGTAGAAAAGTAAGATGACTAGGCAGGACAGTTATCTAGATCTGGTGGAGAGGCTCCAAAGATAGACTTGATATATGGTGGTGTAAATCACACCTTGGTGCTCACCACTCTTAACGGGGTGGGGGGGGGGGGAGGGGTTTAAGTTCCATGTTGTTCTTTTCCCATGGGGGACTAAGTAGGGTACCAATGTAAGTGCTTCTGGTAGGATCTCAGAGGCAGGGGGAAACCAATCTGGGTCTTCAAAACCAGCATCAGCCTACAGTCCCAAGACTTTTGGACCAGCTCTGGGAGCAACCTGATAAGTACCCATGGCACACTGCTCAGCTGTGCTCTTTCCAGTCTTCTTGCTGTGACAGAGCCATTGCTGATGCAACAGGAAGGCAAAAACCTCAGTATCCTCCTGGCATTGCACAAGAGGTTACATACTTTGGAGAACAAACCAGCTCTGAAAGTTCTGATAAAGCTCAAAGGCCACCAATGAACCAGTCTGCCTCAGCAACCCATGCTGGTCTCCTATGGCTTGATTGAAACTGTCTGATACTCCAAGGGAACCCCTTCACATTGTCACTGAAGGGTGCAAAAGGTCTCATAGATAGAAGTTTTTCGGAGGGACAATAACCAAGCTTCACTTCTGGTTTCAGTATGGCAGCTGCTCAAAGCTTCTGCAGATTTAACAGTCATCTACTTTTACATTGATTAGTCCATGCTCTTATTCTGGCACATTGCGAGCAGGTGCATCTTGGACTCCCACCAATAAGGGCATGTTTTACCTCCTCCTTACCCTTCGGAACTAGCTCTTGGGCCAACCCATTTCTACATGCTCTTCAGGCATGGCTGAGATGATGCCTTCAGCCCAGTGCATTCTAAGGAGCAAAGTTTCTAATCAAAATGCAACCAGATCAGCCAGTTTCAGCAATGCCACAAGTCTCTGTGCTTAAGGCCTCCAACACCAGTTAACCCCTGCAGCAGTGGCCAGGTGTGGTGTGTGTCTTGCTACTTCTGTGCACACATAGTTCTACCACACTGGAGGCAATTGGATGCTTTAATTTTAGCTCAGGCAACATCTAGAAGAATTACTTAGGAGCATTTAAATGTTCTCATGGAGTGAGTGCATCATACAGAGAAGTCTCTTTCAGATTCTATTCATGATGGGTTGCGAAGTCTTGGAGGGAGAAACTCACCCTTTTTGTCTGGCATTTCTTCTTATCATGCCAATTCAAATGGAGTCACCATAGTCCTCTCTGAATATTCATCCAGCTCCTGGAAACTGCCTAGCACAGCAGAAAACGTGAGACATTGCAGAAAGAAAAATAACCATGAAAAGAGAGCTCTCTGATATCCCCAAATGACACAAGACAAATCACGGTTATGAACTGCACCAGGGAGGTGAAGGAGGGAGGGAACAGCTCCATTTGCTGGACCTAAAAACCAGGCTGAATCCTGAAGAAACCCCTTTCTGAGTTATGAAAACACTGAGTAGACATTTATTCTGGTGGTGTTTCTCCCTCCACCCTCTCCATTTTCACATGCTCTGGTATTACTGCAGTCTTCTAGGATCAGACACAGAGTCACCACATCTCCAGAGAGCACTTCACTTTCCATTTGTCTTGAGCCAGCCATTATGGATTGTGAGTTTTGGAACCTGAGATCTTGCCTAAAGGGCTCTGAATAAATGCCACGCTGAACCCTTTTGCCTAATAACATTTTTGCTTTGTTGAAACTAGACATGATGGAACCAGTCTGCTTTGGACCATTTTGGTCATGTCTACATAGCACAGAGAAGCAGTGCACCTAAGTCTCCAAGACAGCACCAAGCCTGGTTGGTACATCCATGCTGGTCTGCAGATTTAATCTTATTCCAAGGAGGTTATTGGTGCTCTGTGCCAAATATGCCCCATGCAGCTCTCATCCTAGCTCCTGTTGCAACAGTAGGAATGCCTCAGCTATGTCGAGATGCTTTTGTCCTTCCTCTCCCTGAGGACCACAGTTAGCCTGAGAGGTCATTTGAGCAAAAACAGAAGTCCTGCTGCCTTCTATCTTCATGCAGTTGTCATCCCTTCTATTGATAGAGTAACAAAAGCTGCTTAAGTTTAGCTGCTTTGCAGACTTATAGCCAGAAAAGACTGTCCCTGCCGCAGGGAAGGAGCAGCCTGATGACCCAACATAAAGAGGAACCACAGGGAGTGGGCTGGAAAATTACACACAGACTTGGTGGTGATGCTTCACACATGCCTGCCTAGTTCAAATAGTATATCTTCAAAGTAATTGTTCTGGACACGTCTGTGGTATTCCTTCTAATGGTTGGGAAATGCTCCTTCTGAAGGCAAAAGTGTATGTGCTGGGGATAATGGCCACTAACTTCTGACTCAACTTTCTTTGAGCAAATAACTATTTTTTCCCTGTAAACTGGGTTCTGTATGATATTTTTTTTCCCTGAAACAACAAGCCAGTGCTGCCAGCGTTTTCTTTGAACAGCAGAACAGTGCAGGGAACGTTTGATTTTTTTCCCAGTTATTTCCAGCTTTGCTGATCAGATACAATCCTTAGCTCTCTAGAATGTAATTTTTTTTATGAACACATGGTGAGTAAGTCTCAATGTAGAATTGTTGTCACAATACTGGGAAACCATGAATGGCAAAAAAAAAAAAAGAAGAAGAAAATAAGGTATTTCAGCTGATCCTGAAATATCATCTCAGTGATCCAGGAGAGGCCACCTGCCCTTCAGCTCCTAACTCAGGACTTCTACACCTCAGCTTATTACTGTAACTTTGACATCCACCTGACGTGCAAGTTACCTTTGTAGGCATAGAAGGAAGATGCTGCTGAAGCCAATCACAGCCTTTTTATTAATTACATTCAAAAGGAAGGAAATGTGACCTTCTCGCATCATCTCTGTATCTTTGCACAGAAGAAATAGAAGAGTACACTAAACACCTCTTGTTTTAGGGATTTTGAATGTTGCAACACAGAATCATCGAATGGTTTGGGTTGGAAAGGCACTTTTAAGGTCATCTCACCCAACCCTCCTGCAGGGAGCAGGGACATCTGCAACCAAAGCAGGTTACTCAGAGCCCTGGACAACATCACCTGCAATGGTGCCAGGGATGGGGCAGCCACCACCTCTCTGGGCAACCCAAGACAGGCTCTCACCACCCTCAGTGTCAACATTTTCTTCCTTCTCTCTGGTCTAAATCTCCTTCTTTTAGTTTAAACCAACACCCCTTGTCCTGTCCCAACAGGCCCTGCTCAAAAGACTGTCCCCACTTTTCTGACAGACCTCTTTTAAGTACTGGAATGCTACAATAAGGTCTCCCCAAAGCCTTCTCTTCTCCAGGCTGAACAACCCTTAAACCACTTCTTCCTCGCTTTTCCACATTGCAGATATTGACACAGAAGCTCCTTGTCAGAGCTGTTATCTCTCTCCTGTTCCAAATCAGCATCACATAGCAGTGGTTCTATGAAGTGGTGAGTGATGAGGAGTGGTGAGACCCAAATAAACCATCCCTCTTTTTGTTGTGTTGTCCTAAAGCGATATTTTTTTTTTTTTTTTTCCCTTCTGGAAACACAGAGTTGCTTGTTCATCTTGCCTGTAGAAGAGGTCAGCCTGAGCTGAAGACAAAGCCGGCATCAATATTGTGGTCATGATGTCTCAGAGACTCGCAGTTGGGAGTGGGGAAAGCAGCCATAATATTTCAAAACAAAGATCTGTTCCTACCCATCCTTCAGCTGCAAACACAAAAGACATGCTGTGGTGGAGCACGCCGACCAGATGTCCTGTTTTGTAACTGTTGATGAAGTCAGTGGGGCCCAGGGGCTTGGGTACCAGACTGCAAGCAGCCAGGCGGTTGAATTGTTTGTGCATTCCCTGAAGTAGCTTTTGGCACAGCAATGCCCAATCGTGGGTCAGGAGCCAGCTCAAACCAGCTCCAGCCAGCAGCTTGGACGGAGCCATGCTGTTGTGAAGAGAAATGAAAGTGTGACCAGATGGACACAACCCATCGTGTGTCCGTTGCCTTCATGCCTTGTGAATGCTCTGTTGACCATTTTATTTACAAGGAAAGGTGTAGACTCTCTATTGGAAGACCTCCTTTGAAGCTGACAGGCTTTTCTTGGTTTACCTTATGGACAAGGGCTTTTCTTTAGGTGACAAGGTGAAGCAAATGGTTCGTCTGGTGGGGTCAAGGAGTTTCACCCTTGAAAAAAACCATTTTGAGAATAGAACATCTTAGAAAACACCACCGTTCTTCATCTTGAGAACAAACACCATGGCTGTTAAAACTGTAACAATGATCCCAGGAAGTTTCCGGGTGACTTATGTGCAGTAGAGAGAGGGTAATAATATTAATGCTGCTGCACAAGGTAAAGGTGAAAACCTTCCAGTGAGGTGACCATGGTTCTGTGATGCGAAGGTCTGGTGAACCACATCCAAAATCATAAGATCAATAGAATCATGGAATGGTTTGGATTGGAAGGGACCTTTCCAGGTCATCTGGTCCAACCCCTTTGTAGGGAGCCGGGACATCTACAACTAGAGCAGGTTGCTCACAGCCCCGGCCAACCTCACCTGGAATGTTTCTGGGAATGGGGTTTCAACCACCTCTCTGGGCAACCTGGGAGAGAGTCTCACCACCCTCACTGTCAAAAAAAATTATTCCAGCTAATCTAAATCTCCCTCTTTTAGTTTAAAAACACCACCCCTTGTCCTGTCCCAAAAGGCCCTGCTCAAAAATCTGTCCCCATCTTTCTGACAGGTCCCTTTAAGAACTGGAATGCTGCTCTATGGTCTCCCTGAAGCCTCCTCTTCTTCAATGGGATGGAATCCAAATGGAGTTGCTCAAAAAGAGAAGTATTAGGTGCTGGGAAAAGGCTCTTTGGTATTGCCACAGCTGGAGAAAAAGGCTTTTTATTTCAGCCTAGCAAAACAGAAGCTGATGATGACCAGATTTCTCCTTGTAAATAATTTAAGGAATAAATAGCAAGGAAGGAAAAGACCTGTTTATGCTGAGGGAGAAACTGTGTATAAGATCAGATGAGAGTTACTCAGCAAGGGCTGGAAGGGAGCAGCAGATCCCTGCCCGCTGGAGCAGCGAGTCTGCAGTGTCCTCGATGCAGAGAGGGAAAAGGGTGATGAGGTGAAAAGAGCATCATGTGAAGGGCTCCTTGTGGCAGCAGATGTTGGCAGAGCAAGGGATCGACTCAGTGATTCAGGAGAGGCCACCTGCCCTTCAGCTCCTGACTCGGGACTCTTGTGTCTTGGTTTATTACTGTGACTTTGTTTCCCACCTGACATGAAAGTTATGTTATATAAAGAACACGCTGCTAAAGCCAATCAGAGCTTTTTTATTCATCAAGGGATCTTCTACCTGACCACTTCTGAGTAAAAAAATATTCCATTTGTCCAATCTGATTGAATATGTAGGGAATTTCCTTCAAAAGAAACAATGTTAGATTTTTATCTAATATTGTTCTCTCCTTTCTTTCTCCACCCCCTTCTATTACACTGAAAAATATTTTACTTGGAGTCACAACTTTTCTGCAGGAACCCACATCTTTTTTTCTACTTGGTACAAAAGTGAAAGAGATCGATTAAGGCACGAAATACTAGTAATAAAAAAACCCCTCCAGAATGTTTCCAGAGGGCAGTAACAATTTCCCAGCCAAGACAGAAAGACAAAGATTTGTGTTGCAGCACGTGCTGCCTGTAAATTTACCTTGCTCTGGGAATTTCATGCTGCCTCCCCTCCCCTGCTGACCCCACACGCTGCAGACACTGGAATAGGCTGCCCAGGGAGGTGGTTGAGTCACCATCCCTAGATGTGTTTAAGGGTCGTTTAGTTGTGGTGTTGGGGGACAAGGTTTAGGGATGAACTTTGTAGAGTAGGGTTAATGGTTGGACGCGACGGTCTTTCCCAACCTGAATGATTCTATGATTCCATGAAGAGCTCCGGGCAGTCAGTGGGGAAAGCACCTGAGGGTGTTTGCCAGGTTTAAATGATGTCCCTGATTTTTGAGACATCTTCTCCCTGCTTCTTTCCTGTCTGCAAAGTGCAGCCGCTCACGCCTGGCGGCTGAGCACAGAGAGTGTTGGTAGAGTTAAGACAACGTGCGTAAAAAGGCTTTGACCACGAAAAAGTGCTCGTTACTATTAGATAAACATTCTGAAAAGTTCATTCATATAAACATCTGCATTGTTACTTAGGAAATTCCTTTGAACTGAATAGTACTTAGCCATTCAATATGACAAACATTGTCATGCCGAATGACCTCTTGTTGCCCTCAGAAGGTAATCAGACCCTGCAAAGGAGCACTCACCAAACCCCAGCTTGTCAGTGAGGCCCAGGCATCATTGGCACAGGGCTTTTATTTGCCCAAGGTTCAGACTTGCTGTCCTTCAGAGAGAAGGAGACTGAGGCAACAAGTAGCTGCTGCAAGTGTCATAGTCAAGGATCAAGTTGTGTTTTCTGCAGCAGGGATGCACATCTGCATCTGGAAACTAGAACTGGTTTAGGTAGCATCTCCAAGAAGTTTATCTGTTTGTTAAAAGTCAAAACTTTTCCTTGGCTGCTGCTTTGGCTGATGGCTCCTCTCCAGTTCTGGAGTTTAATCGAAAGTCTCCTTAAAACAATTAAATAAATACATGTATAAAGTAACTCCTCGGAGACCTTTTCTCTACTACCCTCCAGATGCCCCTGATGAGTGGAAGCTTTACAGCTCATTTGCTGGAGCTGGTTGCCCATGTGAGTTTTCCTTTGTTTGGGTTATTCTGATTATCGTTTACTTTTACTCCTGGATTTCTTCCTGTTAGGAGCATGTGTCATTTCCTCATCTGCTCTTCTGACCTAATCCAGGGACATCTTACCCCCCTTACCCTTGCAGCAGGGTAGCACAGTTCATTGGAAAAAAAAAGGATGCTGGTCTGTGATGCACAGGGTTCTGCAAATAATCTCTTGGTTCAAGATGATCTAGAAGGCTTCAGGCAAACCTGTAACTCAGCATCTTCTGCAGGCACCAGAATATTTTAAGAAATGTCAGGAACAAATCCCACTCTTGTGAGACCTCACCTGGAGTCCTGCATCCAGTTCTGGAGCGCCTATTACAAGAAGGATATGGATGTGCTGGAACCTGTCCAGAAAAGGGCCATGAGGATGATCAGGGGGCTGGAGCACCTCTCCTGTAGGACAGACTGAGAGAGTTGGGGTTGGTCAGTCTGGAAAACAGAAGGCTCCAGGGAGACCTTCTTGTGGCCTTCCAGTATCTTCAGGGGGCTACAAGAAAGCTGGGGAGGGACTTTTTAAGCTGTCAGGCAGTGACAGGACTGGAGGGAATGGATTAAACCTAAAGAAGGGTCGACTCAGGTCAGACATTAGGAAGAAGTTCTTCACCCTGAGGGTGGTGAGACGCTGGAACAGGTTGCCCAGAGAGGTGGTGGAAGTCCCATCCTTGGAGGTTTTTAAGACCAGGCTGGATGGGGCTCTGAGCAACCTGCTCTAGTGGGAGACGTGCCCTGACATTGACAGGGGGTTTGGAACTGGATGATCTTTAAGGTCCCTTCCGACCCTGACAATTCTATGATTCTGTGATTCCATATCTTGTACTGTAAGTCTCCGACGGGATTAATTGTGCCGGCACGAGCTCCTACAAAAGGCTTTCACAACTTAGTTGAGACAGCAGGAAAAAAACCCAGCAATTTCTAGGAATACATTCTAGAAAGATCTGGCAGAGATGCTTTAAGGCAAGCTGTGACTGGAAGTATCTGAGGGGAGTATTAGACCTCTGGATTTTGACCTGCGGGCCATGGAAACCTGGGGTTAGTGGTTTACTTCTAAGGTGGCTGCGAAGCAGACCTCAGTCTGGAAGAAACAAGTTTGTCTCTGCTACTCAGAGGTCTTGGTATGTCGGGATTCACACCTCCACTGGAACATCTTCAGGGATCTAAAAGGTGAAAGAAGTTTGAAAAGTCCTGGAATAAGCAACTTCTGCTGGTCCTATTAGCCCAGGGTTTTCATGACCCTTCACCTAACACAAATCTCACTGAGATGCTTCATGCGCTAAAAGATCTTCCTAACAGAGACCAGAAGTCCTGGACCAGCAGAGAGAGGACCCCAGTGCTCCCACCCAGGTTCATGGGATGTGCAGCTGATAACTTCTGATTCCCTGCAGTAGAGGGCAGCAATGACACACACACAATAGCCACTTAATTACAATTGGGTTTGGGAAAAAAAAATGTGTATGTGTGAAATGCCTAAAAAAAAAAAAGATAAAATTAAAGAAAAAAAAGCCCCAAACCAACCCTGGTTCCACTATAATAAGATCTAAGGTCAGGGCTTTTCTTTATTTTTGTAGTGATTGATTTTATTAACATCTAAAATTAGTGGGAGAAGAGCAAGAAGGGAGACTGCAAGGGAAGGGGATGTGGCACTACAGTCATTGCAGTGGAGCAAGAACCCACAGCCATCGACTGCAGTAAGAATCCTGGAGACCTTCTTGCTTCCCTGGAGGGCTTGAAATTAAAAACAGACCAGAGAAAGATTTACTAGTTTGGATGAAATCAGAACTAAACCAGCTCCTTGCCACCAAGTCCGTGGCTTTGGAGAAGCTGGATTATATTTAGGCTCTCCATCCCAACTCTCCTGGCAAAGCTGGGCTATCAAGTAAGAAGGCAGCCATAGGAGGCCAGCCCAAGGTTGTCACAGAGTCTAGAGCTGCTCATGGAATCATAGAATCCTTTTGGTTGGAAGAGACCTTTAAGATCATCATCTCCAAGTGTTAACCCAGCACTGCCAGGGCACCACTGACCCATGGCCCTCAGCACCACAGCTCCACGGCTTTCAAACC
>JANIJG010004937.1:0-10471 GCA_024611175.1 Megaceryle torquata | reverse complement strand
AGGAAGGAAGGAAGGAAGAAAGGAAGGAAGGAAGGAAGGAAGGAAGGAAGGAAGGAAGGAAGGAAGGAATATAAAGGAATAATGGTGCTCACTTCTGCACTGTTGCAACCAACATTGTATACCTTGGACAAATTCTACCTCAAAAGCAGTTTGATGTTGATCTCTTCAGGGGGAGAAACCCTTTTTCTCAGGGTTTCTACAAGAGTAGAGGATTCCTTCTCATGCCTAGCCTTGAGCTGCTGCAGTAGTAGGCAGGAGGAACCATCACATAAGAGCTGCCATCATTATTTGGTGCAAAACATCTAGAGGAACCTTGGGAAAAGTGACCAAACTCCCAGCTAAAGTCCTTGGGGATAAAGGGATGGAAAATCAGGCAACGGAACATTTATGGTTTAATTTCTATAGTTTGAAAGACATCTATCAAGGAGAACGTGATACACGACATTGTAACAACAGAAGGTGAGAGAAGGAAAAAGAAAGAAGCAAGGCACTGTAAAATAAAAAAGACACGGTCAAAGAAAATGAAGTATCAAACAACCTGGCAAGGTTTTAGCATCGTAGGTTGGCAGAATATAGCAATAACCAACCGAGAGCAAGCAGTTTGGCACAGGGGGAGATCTAGCAAGTGAAATGCTGGGTAGGGATATGGTAATGAGGACTGATGTGGTAAAACACCAGGAAAATCCACTCTTGAGTGGGCAAAGGCAGCGATTTTCCTGAGGCTGAAGTAGATGACATGGTACTAAAAGGTGATGCCAGAACACTGTAGGTCAGGGTGGAAAAAGAAGGCGGGAAGCAGTGTAAGTGAGAAGCAGACGAATAAAAACACACAGAGGAAGCCGAGGCTTTAAGGGAAAAGATAAGGGCAGCCAAAAAGCAGTCTGAGTTAAGGGATAAGCAGCATAAAAATGTGCTTTTACCAATGTATCAGGAGAAAAGGAGGTACAAGGCACAAGTGACTCAGGCAACTGGAATACTACATCCTTTTTATAAGCTTCCATCAGGAAGGAAAAGAAGAAAACAAAAGCAAGAAGGGGAAAAAAAAAAGAAGAAAACAAAAAAAAGGAAAATGTGCTTGAACAATTGGGAATCTACCTGTCAAAATAGCTCTTGGTAGAAAAGAAGTAGATAAATATGTGGAAAATTGGATAAGAAGCAAACAGGCCAGTGTCAGGCGATACTTATCTGGGAGTACTACAGTTACAAGTGAGCAAATTTTATCTACCACACTGCAGGAACAGGTTGAGAGCAGAAGACCTGGAAAAAGTGAAGGTTGTGCCAGACCTTTAAACAATCAGAATTACACTCTAGGTAATTACCATTCTGGAAATGTAACCTCTGACTTGAGTACAATAATTAAGTATGAAGAGAAAGGACTTGGGAATGAGCCTGAAGCTGGAAACTGAAAATTGAGGCTGAGCACCAAGAAAATCTTCCTAGAAATTAGAGATGTTAACCTATGGAATAACAATCTCATAAAGAAGATATGAAAGCCTCTTAGCTCTTATACCTACATAGGATGGAGAACAGAAATGCAAGGAAGAGGGCTGAATGAGCAAAGAGAGAAATTGGATGCCTCTGCAGAGCTTCCAGCTGTCAAAGATACATTATTGGTATCTTGAAGAAATGCACACTTAGAAAATAAGAGCATTGCAAATTGGAGTGCTGCTGTATCTCTACACAATCCAGGTAGGTCCTGCATTTTGAAGACATCTAAAATGGTAACATCTATTCTGCCACTGGGGAAGTGGTGGAGTCCCTGTCCCTGGAAGGGTTTCCAAGCCATGGAGCTGTGGTGCTGAGGGACATGGTTTACTGGTGACCTGACAGTGCTGGTTCAATGGTTGGACTCAATGATCTTAAAGAGCTTTTCTAACCAAAGTGATCCTATGATTCTACAGTTTTTCTTCTTTTTCTGCAACAAGCTTCCCAGAGGAACAAACTCAGGAAAATTTTATTCTATACCTTCATATTGATACCCATCTCTCTGTCTTGTGGTAGAGACCACAAAGGTCAGTATCTCAAACTCTGCTCCCTGACATCCTTCCCCATCTCAGCCTCCTCTTTCCTTTAGCAGGATGCTTCAGCATGTGAGCTCAATGTCGTTGGGGAAAGAAAGCTGAGAAACAGATCCCAGAGTGAGCAGGGACAGAGAAAAGGAAAGTCCCATGGCATAGCAATGGCTTACCTACAGGGAAGGGGGTGGTACATCATGTGGCAGGGAGAAATCTCAGAAAGAAACAGAGCTATGGAAGGAAAGGGAGCTCTGGAAGGCAGAGAGGGAAATGAAGGCTGTCTTTGATCCTGGTTGGAGAGGAGGACAAAGCTGGTCCCTTACAGTGAGCACTCAGGCCAGAGACTATGCCCATAGGGTGCAACCCCCACACACCAGACCTCTGGATGCTCCTCCATAATGCACGTACAAGCCTGCCTCCAAAACACCAGCAGCCTCACAAGGTAAAATAATGCACAGGTAAGACACAGTCAGCATCCAGAGCAGTGTCAGAGATGCTCCAGCTGTGGGGAATTCAGTGGGTCAAAAAGCCAGGGGAAAAAATTCCATTACAAAAAATGAAAAAAAAATCCCCCTTCTGCAAGAGGCAGCTATTTTGTTTGAAGCTGTGCAGCCAGCCCTGGCAGTGAACTTGGCCAGAGAATGACATTCTCTTTCGATGGATGCATCAGTCACAGTTCTTGCCCATTCCTCAAGTTCCTTCTCCCTGCTAACCAGTGTCACTCCTGCCTTCTCCGGGCTGAGTCGCAGCAGGTTCCTTCTCATCCAGCTCCCTGCAGCGGCCTGGCCTGGGGAAAGCATGGGGATGGTTCTGTTTGCAGTGTTTTTTTAAGCATTGTTTATAGTTTACTCCTCCTGAGCTCTTGTATATTTTTGTTTCAGCCCACTCACACGCACAGCTAGCAAACACTCAGGCCAGGGCTCCATGCAGTCCCCGAGCACCCCAGGACTCTGCATCATTATCCGAAAACTGCAGGAGATGACTTTTATTTGAAAAGAAAACAGCCATATCAGGCTATTCCACACTCCCCTACCCCAGCCTTGAAAGTCCCCACTCTGTGTCCCAAGTCATTCTTGGAGAGTGATTTTGCATACCGAAGCGAAGATTGCTCTCAACAATGCCAAAGGAATTTGGTTCCTCAGCTCCCAGTGAAATACTTTGAAATTTGGTGTACACATATGTCTGATGGTGCTGAATATTTCCACTCATAACATTTTTCAAGACACTCTTCCTCTTGCAGCCCTGCAAGGGAAAGTCTTGCTCTCCTGACAATCCCCTGGAAAGAGCATGATGTCTGACATGTCTCTGAGATAAGATGCTTCTTTGTCCCAGAGTATCCAGGAAGCAGCAATCCCTTTCCTTCAGAGCCTAATGGAAAGGAAAAGGACACTACAAGAAGGATACTCAAAGTCCTCACTCCCAGCAGGGCACTGAGGGGCTGGAGCATGGCGAGAGAAGGGCAATGGAGCTGGGGAAGGGGCTGGAGCACAAGGGTGGTGAGGAGTGGCTGAGGGACCTGGGCTTGTTGAGCCTGGAGAAAGAAAAGGAAGCTCAGGGGAGACCTTCTGGCTCTTGACAGGTCCCTGACAGGAGGTTGGAGCCAAGGGGGGGTCAGGCTCTGCTCCCAAGGAACAAGCACCAGGACAAGAGGAACCAGCCTCAAGCTGCCCCAGGAACGGTTTAGGTTGGAGCTGAGGAACAATTTCTTCCACCCCCTGAAGGGTTGTCCAGGGCTGTCCCAGGCTGCCCAGGGCAATGGTGGAGTCCCTTGTGATCCCTGGAGGGGTTTCAAAGCCATGGAGATGTGATGCTGAGGGACCTGGTTTAGTGGTGCCCTGGCGGTGCTGGGGCAACAGCTGGACTCGGTGATCTTCAAGGTCTCTTCCAGCCAGAACAGTTCTATGATTCTATGAAACAGGTATCCAAGTACTTACCATCATCATCTTTTTACTACAAGGAAATGAGGCACAGAAAGAAATGCAGGTTGCTAAAGCCAAGCTAGAGGCATGTAGGATAATTCAAGGTTAAATTCAGACTGCTCAAAGCTAACACAATGTCATCACTGTTACATATTTCCCACCATATCCTGGGTTTTATGCCCTTTCTGGCCATGGAGCTTTGCTGGACAAAGAGGGGAATAAGACTGTGCTCTTTTTTGTACACTTTCTTTTGGAGACCATACCACTCACGTGAACGCCAGTCCCAAAGAGCACTTCTTCCTGGAAGCCATTGGTTTTAGTAACTGTGGCCAAATCTCACTTGGAGCTGCAAGGCATCTTGAATGGAAGGAAGTCCCTCTGCACCCTTTGGCTGCCCCAGGGTCGTTGATAATGAGGGATATGATGAAACCATATATAGACATTCACACATACATGCACACATTCAGTGTTCATGCCAACAGAGGAGGGAGCAGAAGGATTTTCAGGAGGAGGGTCATGAGATGCAATGAAGTGAAGAAAAATTTGGATGAGCTCTCAGGAAAATATTTGTAAGTGAATATGTGTCGAGCTGCGGAATGATCTCCCAGTGGGAGTGGTGGAAGGGTGGAAGCCCCTTGACTTGAGTCCTTTCGAAGTGGACAGGACAAAGCCCGTGGGACTACACAGTACGGAAAATCCTGCCGTGTCTAGGGTCAGCGGATGGACCAAATGACCTACTCTAATAGGTCTTTTCCATCCCTGATTCCAGTGAGTCTCTGAGAACCCTTAAGACTTAGTGGGAACCATGCAACCAAAGACCCATGAATACATCTCACATACCAAGATGTTAATGTCATTGCCAGACCTTTGGTCCCTTTGGCAGAGCTAACCAATGGACCTGGGATTCCCTCCAGCATCTTCTTTGGTGGCTTTAAGAGCTCTAAATGTAAGTCCTAATCCAGACATCTCTGCTATTGTGCTAGGGTGGATCAAGCCAGAAAGCGTGAAGAAAAACAGTAATAAAAACTCCATAAATTGTTCTGAAATGTTTTGTTTCATATCTCAATGCAGAGTGGTCTACATCCCCACCTCACTTACAGCTGAGACAAGTCCGTTTGGCTACTTGTACATATTCACGGCATGCTTCACCTAACAAAGGCAGGACTTTAGTACTACAGCTGTGAATAACAAACTCATTTTGCCTTCTTCTCTCCTTTTCAGTGGAGACTTGGGCAAATGCCTCTGGAAATTGAAAAGCATTTAATGGAGCAAAGGTGTGAAAATAGCTGAGGACTCAGCGTTGGAAAAGTACCGTTCGCAACAGCATTTGTTTGTTGCTCTCATGAGGAAATCGAAGTGCCATAAAACTGAAATGACAAGTGGATGGAGTTGTGATTCTACATCCCATCCACATAATGATAATTCCAGCAGGCACAAGGCTCCTTTATAGCAGGCAGAGACCTGCTAGGAAGTGAACTTGGTCTGCTAAGATTAGAGGGTTTTAAGGTTTCTTGTTGTTTGCCGTCTCATGTCAGTCTTAGTCCCTATTTTCAAAAGTTCCTTGTGATTTAGGTGTTGTGATTTTTGGGGAGCCAAACTGTGCAGAAAAGTCCCTAAGTTTTCACGTGTGTTTGAGATGAACCTTTTAAATTGAAGGGAACTGTGAATTTGTAAGTGAAAGCTCCTAAAAAATGTTGACCGCTTCTAAATATCTTGGTCAGCTCTGCATATCACTCACCAAAAAATATTCTCCCTCGGAATTAATACAGTGGCAAAAAGCTTTGGGCACAGCCTGGACACTTAAGTCATCTGCTTCTCCATTTACTCAGCTGAGAAAATGAATCAAGATTTGCAGAGGGAGGAATAATTGCCCAGACAGAAACGAGCCCTGGATGTGTCAACGCAATCGTCATATACAGAGTTTTAAAGAACTGTCAGGATGGAATTTCTTAGCATGGTCCAAGGAGGTTGAACCCAGGATTAGAAGGATTACACTTTTTAATGGAAAGATGAGAAAATATTTCAACACTACTAGGCAATAGAATATATTTTGACAGAAAGCAATGGGTGTCATACAACATGGGTTCTTTAAGAGCACATTATCCAGAGCAACACCATTCATGAGAAATAACTGTCCCCAGTATGAGATTTAAGCTGGCACTAATGACAATGATCTGCCAAACTTTAGACTATGAGGCATCCACAAAGTACACCATCACTTGTCCTTCATTGGAGATCATTCGCATTGCTCACGGGATGGAGAAATGGGTTGCTCTACTTAGTCATCTGATTTTGTATGCTTTCTCAGGGACAGTTATGTTGCTCTTCACTGTTACGAAATGGAAACTGTTTTTGTAGCCCTTATGCACCGTGTTTTCATCTCTTGACAACCTGCTGTGAAGAGGTAGTTACGTAGACTAGTTGCATATAGCAGGAATAGGAGAAGACGTGATGGCTTTACACCAGAAGAAGGTAGATTTAGATGAGAAATTAGGAAGAAGTTCTTCCCTCTGAGGATGGTGAGACACTGGAACAGTTTGTCCGGGCAAGTCATGGATGCTTTATCCCTGGAAGTGTTCAAGACCAGGTTGGATGGGGGCCTTGTGCAACCAGGTCTAGTAGGAGATGTCCCTGCCCATGGCAGGGGGGTTGGAATGAGATGATCTTTAAAGTCCCTTCCAATCCAAACCATTCTATGATTCTATAGACTAAGAGAGCAGTACCAAGTAGGCAGGGAGTCCAAAGAGATGGAAGATCTTCCAAGCTATGATAAAACTAACCCACTCCTTGAAAAACTGACTACCAGAGTGATCACTGATTGCTCTTATTTCAGAGGAATGAAGCAAAGGAGTATCAAATGGGTGTTATTTTGAGGTGGGAAACCTCTAGGCACAGATCAGCTTCTCCAGAACATTGTGTGATGCAGTACAAGCTTCGTTTCTATGCCTGTAATACCTTTGTTTGCCAGAATTCATCTGAGGGTCTTTCTTTTGGTAAAACATAACCCAAAATCCCAGAGGCCACTCACAGTTATCCAAGTTCTCCAAAGTCTCTCTTTCCTTAAGTAAAAGTAGGTGTAAGCTGGTTTCCAGGCCAAATTCTGATTCATATTCTGCCTACCCACATTTATTTTTACTGTAATTTTAACTGGACACATTTCTTCTGTTGGACACAATTGCCCTCTTCCCTTCCTGTGCTAAACTGGTGTTTGGTTATGGTTGCAAACTTTCCAACTTATAGGCAGCTGCATTTTGAGCGGGTTAATGCAACCCTTGCTTTCAGGGGATATATACTCTTAAGTTCAGAAACGATGGCATGGAAACCCCTCTGTGCAGGAAACTTTTAGAGCTGACACACAGGTCTAAGCAACAATCATCTCTAAAAAGATCTATTCACCTTTGTCTTCTTTACTGGAAACACCCAAAGGAGGCAATGCTCATTTGCATTTCCATCTAGAAATGAAATCAGGGAAAGGAGGCTTCTATGAGTCCAACTCGACTGTTCCTTCTGTGAACTGTGTGCTGGCTTTCATAAGCTGAGGTTCCAGAATGACTTCAACTGATGGTGAGGGAAATCTAGAGAACAGGCTCTGTTTTCTGGGAAATAGAGAAAGCTGGTTTTGAAAGAGCAAGAGAAAGAGCCATTTGATGGGTTGGAGTGGGCAGGTGGAAGCAGTGAGTCACAGAGGATCAGAGACGTGAAGACAAGTAGGAGGAAGGACCGTCATGCTCCAATGGGCTATGTTCCAGTCCTGGACCTCCTCACATGGGTTTGGGCAAGTCATCTGGAGTCACATGTCTCAGCTACTTGACCTTAACAAATAGGATCAAAAGCGGTCACTACTGGAAACTCTAAGAGATTCTGGGACTTGAGTTCCTCCTTCTAAACATGGCACACTGAGAAGCACTCCTAATTATTTCCTTATTTTCCACCACCTCCTTGCCATCTTCTTTTATTTAGCAGCAAGATCAAGTTAGAGCTGCATTGAGCCTTAGGCTCATTAGGAGAAACTGAACCTCTTGGAGTTCAGCTGAACCTCCAACAGACTGGGTGTGATGACAGAAGCTGCCACCGGATCCCTTAGCAGAAGACGTCTGGGTTGCTGCGATGAAAGAAATTGCAAACAAATCAGGAATAGGCAGTGGTTTGTATCAGGCAAGGGTATTTTTTGCTAAGAAAAGTCCAAGAATATTCTCTGATATCAGGCATAGTTTTGTTCCTAGAGAAGTGGTAAGACAACCCGCTGTCATTTCCTGGCCTTATGCGATATCACATGGGGCAAACCACAGATCTTTGCAGCCATACAATGTCCAAATTCAACAGCTCCAGTCGTGAAAGACAGCTCCAGGGATGTGAAGACACCCAACACAACCTTATCTTTGGTCCCACCAAGGGCAGACTCAGAAGGCCGGATTCTTTCTCTCATTTCTCTGTGTGCAGAAGTGGCAGCTCCATCTTGTCCCTTGCCCTCTGCTAATTCAGCAGAAAGGATAATCCCCTTGAAATCACCACCTCCCTGGTAGGTCATAAGTGCTCCATTTTGAGGGGATTAACACAGCAGAGCCTGATTACTGTACAGCAAGCTTCCCCGTGAGAGGGGACAACCTTTGCCGTTTGGAGACATGAATGTCCATTTGCATACACGGAAGCAGTTCACCACTTCCACTCCACCAGGGCTGACATTTCACTGTCTCTGACTTAACAGAAATGGGCTCCAGCTTTTTCTATTTTTATTTTTCACATGGTCTCCCTTGTTTTCAGTGCTTTAATCAAGTAAAACCAAAATAAAGCTTCTCCCCATCACAACTCAGAAAGCCCCTCTGAAGGAGGAAGCAGTTGGAGTCAGCAGACATATCAGTGAAAGAATGAAGGTCATACTTTGCATAATATATTTATCTTGGAAAACATAATTTTATTCAGGCTATCCAAGAATTCAAGTGCTGAAACTAACACTAAGTCAACAGCACTTATAGTAATGAAATAAATTCTTTATAACAATCCAGCAGAAGGAGTTGACAAGGGTTTTGAATGGCTTGTTTTTATTAAAATTCTTTCATTCTTGCAAACCAGCATTGTCTGTGTTTCTTGGATATGGCCAACGTAGAGACACCGTGCAAAGTCTAAGCTGGAGTTTATTTAGTCTGCCTGCCTGCAGCAAAGAAAAATAAAATGCTTAATAAAAGATTTCCTTCTGTGGGAGACCCTGCAATTTGCAGATTGTAAGATAAGGGGGCTGTTTAGAGGAAGGTATAATTCTACATCTAAACAGAGATGGCATTCCCAGTAGAAGTTAATAGGAATATATCTTCAGCACTTGGTTAACCACAGACCTGAGTGAGAGCCACCAGAATTGAAAGCTTAAACTGTTCTTAATTGTACTGTAAAGCTCAAATGAAAATATTTTTTATGCTCAGTCTTCTTTAATCTAAACATGATTTAAATTCATCTGCACTATTTACCTGCTGACAGTAGTATATCAAACCTTTATTTCATGACCTCTCAGATGTACTTTCTCCATGCAGTTCAAGCTTGAGTTCCAGTGGCCCCAAAAAGTAGACATTTGGTTGTGTTACAGCTGCACTATTTGTCTGTGCAGGACCATGGAGCTTCTTCTTCTGATCACTTTAACTTTGCCTAGAGAGATGTTTCATCGTGTTATTGTGAGATATTGTTTGAGGGTTATTGTTCTACTCAGGCACTCGAGGTGGGGTAGTTATTGTATATGTGACAAATACTCTGGGAGGGGGCAGGTGCTGGAGGAAAGCAAGAACTTCTAAGTGGAAAACTCTCTTAGCTTCAGCATCTCCTCTTTCAGATTTCCAGCCTGCTCCTCCAAGTGGTCACCATACAGCCCATGGACCTGTAATTCCATGGGAATTCTCCTCATTCATCCCACCACTCATCTACAAGATTTTGCAAATCAAGGATCTTAGCACCCCGGTCATAAAACAACAAAGAGGAGAAAAACTGGCAAATCCATGGCCACTTTCTTTTGCTGCACTGAGATCTAAGAAGACGTAATGTTCTTCTTTCACAGATATTCTTTCAAAAGGAAAGAACCAGCCAACAGCTTTGCAGCACCCCTGTAGCAGAGCCAAGAGGAAAACGCAACTCACCTGCATCCTGCACTCCCATTTTGACTGTGAAACAATGATGCATTTGCTTCGCCTTCCTCAAAACCCACAAGCTGTCAATGCCTCATAAAATTCATAAGAAGTTAAGATTTGCATCCCAGTTGAAATTCCAAAATTCCATCATCAAAATTTTTTGAACTTTACAAAGGGAGGAAGTGTCCATATGTCTCAGATTTGGATGATAATTAACCCAAAATCTCAGGCCCTATGAATCACTGAAGTTCCTACAGTACTCTGTCAATGGTTGGCAATTCTGGTTTAATAGCTATAGAATCATAGAATAGTTTTGGTGGGAAGGGACCTTTAAAGGTCATCCAATCCATCTTCCCTGCAGGGAGCAGGGACATCTGCAACCAGAGCAGGGTGCTCAGAGCCCCGGCCAACCTCACCTGGGATGGTGCCA
>JANIJG010004936.1:0-101823 GCA_024611175.1 Megaceryle torquata | reverse complement strand
TTTCCTTTCCTTTCCTTTCCTTTCCTTTCCTTTCCTTTCCTTTCCTTTCCTTTCCTTTCCTTTCCTTTCCTTTCCTCAATGCCCTCAGGTAAAAGACAAATTGCAACATATAAAAAATGACCCCAGCCACTTAATTTGAACCAGAGATAATATCACCCTGGGTGTAGAGGTGGATTTATTCTTTTCTCTGCAAAGGAGCCCCCTCCTCCAAGGATGGCTGTCGAACGGCGCAAGCAGCATCTGAAGCAAATTGAGGGTAAGCCCTTGTACCGCACGGATCTTCCCGCAGGGTTTGCTGGTCCCAGGGACATCTGCAAGCAGCATGTTGGAATTTGGCAGCTGCCGAGCCCATTGTCAGCCAGTTCCATTGCATTGGCTGGTAACGGATAGAACAACATGTGCCAAATCAGCCCATGCACATGGAGCCACGTGTGGCCAGGAGCATCCCCCCAGCTCTGCCCAGGGCAGCAGGCACAAGATGGTGCTCAGAGCCTTTTCAGATGCATTTCACGGTCCTTTTTATCCACCCCAAACTGCAGTACTTGGTCTTGTCTCACCAGTTGAACTCCTGGGCTGAGGGGGTGTGCAGGTGCCTGGGCAGCCATCAGGTCCTGACACGGGGAGGAGCTGGGAAAGCAATTAGAGTCTCGCCCTGCCTGCTAATTCAAAGGGATTTTAGTTTTTTTAACGTCCAACAAGATGGAAAAATGTGAACGATGCAGATCAAAACGAAGAACTGGGAAGCTTAACCTCTGGCTCATGAGCTGTTGGACCAGCAGCTCAGGGATGAGAAGCCAAATGTCAGACACGTGATTCTTGTACCACACTTAGGGTTTTAGGGGTTTGTTAATTAGTTTTTTCCAAGTTTTGAGGTGTTTGTGTATCAGTCATGTCTGGGTCACTGTGAAGAGCTCCCTCTTCACCCATTCCTCAGTCTGGGCAGTGAGGACAGACTGTTCCTCCTCTGTGTCCCTCCTGGCCTTCAGTTCTCCAGCTCCAGCTCATTTGCTGATTTATGATCAAAATCATACAGTGACCGAGGAGTGCAATCAGGACACTTTATAAAACATTTAATTGCATTTCATAACCGCTTTCCATAAACCATCCACGGCATGTTTATAAACTTCCTATTTCTTGTTTCCTGGCTCTCACAGCAAATGCCCGCAGAACTGAGGCCACGGCTGCAGTACCTGACGCAGCACTGGCCATGGCTGTGGCCACGGGAAAGCCTGGGCTGCTCTGCTGAGCTCGGAGCGAGGGATGCCGGGACCTTGGATGACAAGGCAACAAGTTCCTCTAAGTCTAAATTCCTGTTTTCCAAAGATACAGACCAAGATGAACCAAGCCCTGTGAGCTGCAGAGGCATCAGCGTCGTTGCAGCCAAAAGGCACTGCTGGGAGTGTTTTAAGAGGACCATCAGCCTGTCCATCTTCCATCACCCCCTCTCTCTGCTCTGCACTGTCACTGTTCTCCCCGTGCCTCAACTGATGGAGGGACAGGTCAGTGGAATATCAGCCCCACCCCTGACCACAAGAAGCAGCTGCATCTGCTGACACCTGAAGGGACGGGTGCGCTGGAGGGGTGCCAGTCAGTCAGCCCAGCAGCCTCACAGAAGCTGTGCTGAGGCCCTGATAAATCCTCACTCCTTTTTTAGCTTAGCAGATTGCTGCAGCTCTCCGGTGCCTTTCAGGGTTGGTTTGTTTGTTTTCAATATAGGCAAACTGGAAACTGCAGCATCCTCAGCAAAGCACCCGACTTGTATGGAGGAGTTTTTCCACACAAAAAGTAATGACAAAGTAATACTTTCATTCCCTGGGATGTGAAATGTGCACAGATCAGTTTTATCCAGAAGGTCAACAACTTTTAACTTTCAGCCATTCAAATCCAAGTCACTTTCCCAGGAAGTTCAGCAGCGGGCGGCTCAGGAGTCTGGAGGCTCTTTGGCCAAGGAGCTGCAAGAGGATGCTCCATGCTTCATCCTCCATGCCATGCCCTACACTCTGTGCCCCACATCCTGCTGCTCCATTGCTCCCAGCTCCACTGCTGGCTGCAGGATTGGTGCAGCCAGTGGTATTGCCATCCCCTGGGTGCTGCACCCGGTGCTGGTGTTGCTCAGTCCCTGCTCAGCCAATATTTCCTGTGCTGCTGGTCTCCCTGGGGCAGCCCTGACTCAGGGCAGTGAGACTGGGCCAATGTGTGACCAGTGGGGCAGCTGGAGGGAGGGCAGTGAGACCCTCAGCTCCAGAGTTTCATCTGCCAGTGGTGGGTGCTGGTGATCCTGGTTCATCCCAAGCACGGTGCTGTGCTCACGGTGCTCCCATAAAGCTGTAACATTATCGGCAGCAAATGGCCCTCAGTGTGTTGTTTATAGGAAGCAGAAAAACAAACAAACCCTGAATAATAGCCAAAACATCTTTTGTGGACTTGCAGCTTTCTAACTTTATTTAAAAAAGAAGGCAAAAAGTAAATTTTCCCTGTCAGAGAATTGCTATCATCACGCAATGGCACTTAGGAATATTATAAACAATGGTGTCAGTTTATGGGGCTGCAGCCGTTTTTCCTGTGGCTCGCACAGCTCCTCCTCCTTTCCTCTCCTCTCCTCGGGTGGCTGGGCTGAGCCTTCACCCCCCAGCCTGGGAAATACAGGATCAAGTGTGTGGGGGGGTTGTACAGACCTCAGGGCTTCTCATTGGTGCCTCGATTCCCCCCAGAGCTCCTCTTGTAGTTGCTCTCTTCCCCCTCCTCAGCCATGGGCATCACTCAGTGCACCCAGACAGGGTGGGACGGCTCCTTGACAGGTCCGTGGTCCCTCCATACAGCTCTGAAACCTCCCTGGCAAACTCCTCCACCTCTCCCCAGCCTGGTCCTTGTTTTCTCCCAGCTCAGCACTTCCTCTGCCTGTATCTCTGTCAGATGTCAGGCTGTAAATCAGAGCCCAGGCCTTTGTGGATGGGCTTCATCAGCTGAGGAAGATGGTGTTTTGGAGGGGTGGGGGGGAATTAACTCAGCAGAGGAAGAAACCACCCCAGTGCATGCTGCTCCTGTTGGCCCGGTTTGCTTCACACTCTGTTACAGTTCCTGACACAGGCACGAAGGGATTTTCCCTGCATCACTGCTCTGGGCTCTGCCAGCCCAGAGCTTTGCGTGCTGTGTCTGAAGATGGATGTGCTGGAGCTGCCTGCGAGGGCATCTGTCCTTCTGGTGTGCTCAGAGAGGAATGGGTCTGCTCCTGGCCTGCTGCATAGCGTGGAAAAAAAATAAAAATATCTGCTTTATTCTGCATGTCCAGGGCTGCAAAACATGTGCTGTAGCTGGAGCGCTGGCACTTGCTTTCACCCCTGCGGTCCCTTACCTGGCAGATGGAGTGTGTAAGACACACCCTGCAATGCTCTCACATCACGCTGCGCAAGATTTATAAGATCAGTACGTGACTGACAGATGAGGGACTCCCACAGAGCAAAGAGGAGAGCAGGGGAACCAGAGAGCTCTATGCTTGGACTGGAGTCAAGGAATTTGCAGCCCCTCTTGTTCAGGCAGGTTCTAATAGAAAATTTGCCAAATCAACCTAACGCCATAAAAACGTTTCTTGAGGAAGGGTTGGGGCAGAGGTGGGTTTATAAAAAACACCCAGCAAAAGTCCTGTGTCCCACCCTGGTATTTATGAGATGCACACAGAGGGTGTTGAGAGCAGAGACATTTTTGTAAGTCAATAAAACGGAAAAAAGAGATTCCACTTGGTTCGGAGGGGTGGTGGCTTTGAGCACATCGAGGGCAATGAAGGAGATCATTCCATTGTTTTAAGATTTCCATAACTCACTGTGCTTAAGCACATAAAAATGTAGACATTTTGGCAAGAAAGTTTGGGTAATTTTTGAGTACGAATCAAAAATCTCTCCCTCGCGCTCCTCTCCCCGTGCTGCCTTTTGTTGTTGCTATGGGCAGCTGCCCCCCCCACCCCCCCCCCCCCCCCCCCCCCCCCCCCCCCCCCCCCCCCCCCCCACCCCCCCACAACCACCCGCCCCCCCCCCCCAGCTCCCCCCCATGGCCTCACGAACGGAAAAATGTCTTCAACAGAAGCCTCCCAGCTTTTAATTTTCTAATCTTCAGCATCTGTGCCCAGCCCCAACGCTCCTGTGGCTCCCGTGGCCTGGCCTTCCGCGGGAGCTCACGCACACAGGCACGTGCGGCTCGAGCCGCTCTTGTCAGGCAGCTTGGATGTCCAAGGTGGCACCAGCACCAGCAGCCTGAGCACAATCCTGCTGCCCCGGTGCCACCCGTCACCCCTGGGCATGTGGCTCCCACCACCGTGTGCCACTGCTGGGCGAGGGCTTGCAGCGGTGGCTGGAGGCGAGGGGATGGTCACGCAGGCTGAAAGCAGTGCAGGGCATCCCGGCACCATCACAACCCAGGCACCTGCCCACAGTCTGCTGTCCTTACCCACACGTCAAATTCCTGCCAGAGAGCTCAGGTTTGGGTTGTTCACCTTTTTTCACTTTGCAGTACTAGATACGGAGCAGGAGGAGCTCAGCAACCCTGTGACTAAGGGTGATGTGGGGTGTCCTGGCTGCAGGCAGCGGGGAGCGTGGTGGCAGCAGCAGAAGCACCAGGGCTGGGTTCCTGCTCCCACGGAGTCCACTGCCCTGTGGAAGGGTGCTAGTGGCAGCAAGCACCAGACTTGGTGGGTGCAGGTCCAGGTGGGTGCACCTCAGCACCCGAGGTGCAGACAGCGAGCCCCGTCCCAGTGCTGGGGTCAGCAGCTCATCACACCCCGACAGCTGCTTCACCACTGCCCACTGCCTTGACTTGCCAGGTGGAAACTCACCAGGAAACTGGATAAACAGGGTGGTTTTCATCCTGCCCTGTGTGGAGGATGGATGGGTTTCCCAGGGACTTGATGCCCACATGCCATGGGTCCTTCTAACCAGTGCTGGCAGCTCCTGAGCCATCTATTTCCATCCCCCTGTTTATGTGAAGGGCTCAATATTGAGTCCAAATATTTTGCATGAAGAGCAAACTTGTTTGGGTGAAAAAAACCCCATTGTTTCATCAACATTTAACTTTCCCTGGGAAGCTAGTTTCCTGGGCAGGTGGGTCTGGCCAGTTCTCCCAGTCCCTCCTGGGTTGCACAGGCAAAAGCACCCATGCACTGGCACTGGGTTAGTGTGGGATGGGGTTCTGTGTCCCCCTGGTGCTGGCTGCACCTATTTCACACAGCACATCAGCTTTGCTGCTCCTCCTGCCTCCCCACACACTGCCCCAGTGCTGGACGGGGCTGTGCCACTTGTGCCAGTGAGGCAGCAGCTCTGCCAGCCCCGTGCTGAGGCTGCTGGAGTGTGGTGCTTCCCGTTGGTGGGTGATATGCAAAACAGAGAGGTTTTAAAAAAAGGCATGGCTGAGAACAAATGCCACCTGTACCCCATCTCCATCCCACCTCCACCCCGTCTCCATCCCACCTCCACCCCATCTCCATCCCACCTCCACCCCACCTCGCTGCCTCCCAGTGCCACCCGAAAACGCTGGTGTGTGTTTGTTAGTGCTGATCACAGCTGACCTTATGAGAACCAGAGGATGGCAGTGCCAGGAATGTGCTCGCCCATCAGTCACTGCAGTTAAATAGAGTCATCTGCTTCAGCACCATGTGACCGCCTGAGATGAGCCTGTGCAGCAGCATGAGCCCAAGGGGCAGCACACGAGCTCCTGGCAGGAAAACTGTGGGAGCTGGGGCTGGATGCAGGGCAGGAGATTGAAGGGGCAACACGTGCACCCTGTGTCACTGTGACTTTGGCACTGTGCTTTTAGCCTGGTCCAGGGAACCAAAAAGCCACAAAGACTCCAGCTGGAATGCAGGGCAGGTGTCACTGGCAGAGTCACTGTGCCCAGTGCTGGGCACGTGGGACCGACAGTGTGGAGCAGGAGCTCTCATGATGCTCCCAGTCCTAATCCCCCAACTCCTGCCCAGCTCCCAGCAGGCCCTTGCACTTCACCACTGGGCTTTTTTCTTTTTTTCTTCCCCCCCCCTTTTTTTTTTTTTCAAGTGAACAACTTTATTTCCCACTTTGACATTTTCCAGACCCACCTGGGAGCCTGCCTGCCAGAAGGAGAAATAGCACAAGAGGAAATACATCTTCACAGCCTCGGGAGAGGAGAGGGCTGGAATCTGAGTCCGTAAACAGCGTTGCTGCGCAGTGAGCAAAGGCAGAGCAGGTTGTGCTCTGGAGAGTGTAACCCCACCTCTGCCGCACCTCTTCCGAGCTGCGGAATAAATGAGAGAAGCGGAGCCTGTTTGTTTGGCCCTCTCAACTGGGTGCTAAGGGCTTGGAGATGCTGTGAGGGGAGCGAGAGCATCAGATCCAAAAGCTGGGGAGAGAGGAACTGCTGGGCTGCAAATTCCCTTTCACAGACTGTGTGGGGTTTTTAATTTTGTGAAGGCCCCGGGGATCACAGTCATGTGCTGGTGGCACTGAAGGTCTGGCCTCTTGCAGCTGCAGGACATCTGCAACAGGTTGGGTTACTGGTCACCCAGTCAAATCCAGTTTCTGCCTCTCTGGCCACATCAGCCTGGCGCACGGTGATGTCATGTGGCCGGCCAGCTGAGCCCCAGCAGCTCGCTGCACAGCACTGGGGGGACATGGGGCTCCACTGAGGAGCCTTGAGCAAAGCCTGGTTCTGCCCCAAACCACCCCGAGCATGCCCACCAGTGCAAGACCCCCATGACCCAGCCCTGGCTGTGAGCTGCTGGCACTGCTGATACCCGGGACTGGCACTGTGCTGCTCTTTCTGCTGCCCACGGCAGGAGGTTTGGCTCACCTGGAGCAGTGCTGCAGTCAGGGGGGACCTTTGATTTACAGGTTGTCTCTGGCATTGCAGAAGGCTGGTTAGAGCGGCGGGTACCAGCGGATGGCAGGGACGTGTCAAGAAGATGCTTCCCTCAGTGCATTTCTTCTGAGCTGGTTTCCCCTCTGATCTCTCTCTGTTCACCTTTCCCAGCCTCGCTGGGTCACTCTCTCTTTCATCAGAAGTGAACTCACAGCTCTGGAAGAAAAAAACACTTGAAGACAGGCCTGGGGACAATGTGTGACTGCCCGGCCCAGTGCAGCAGGGGTGGTGGAGATGCTCCACAGCCGCCCTTAGGGTGACATCCCTGTGCCATGTGGGCAGGGTGGATTGTGCTGCCAAGTCCCCCAGGACCCTCCAGCTCTCAGGGATGTCCGTGCACCCCAGGGAGCCTGTGCACAGAGCTTTGTCACATCGCCTGCCAGTGTCCATACTGACAGCCCAGAAAATGTGAAAAAAAATCATCTGCAGGCACACTGGTGTTTTATTCTGTAATGGTCAAAGCCTGGTCTTGATTAAAGCCCCTTCCCAGCACTGCTGGTGACAACACCCAGTAACCACGGGCTGTCCCTGCTGGTGAATTGCACAGGAACGGAACATCATTTACTCTCCCCACATCTTCACCCACCAGAGCACAACAGCATTTTCTGCATCTGGCCCTGCCAGTATAACCCGTGTGTTTGTCACCAAAATGATGAATGTGATGTAGCCTGGGTGGGGGGGGAGTGCTGCCCAGGCTTCTCACGGCCGGACACAACAGCCTCCGCTGTCCTGCCCCACCACAACTTTTATCCCTTCACCTTTTTTTTTCTGACTCACTGAGCAACAACTGTCATGTTTATACTCTCCCCCCCACAGTCCTGCTCTACTTCAAGGATTAAGCTTTCATCCTTCATTATGAGCTTCTCCCCCAGGCAACATTTTCCACGAAGAAAAAGGAATTTCTGGGATTTTGCTTTTAAGAGATTATGTTACTAAGCGTGTGAGTGTTTGTGCCGCGGCGAGGAGCTTTCCCACACACGCGGGCGATTTGTCACATCCTGGGGCAGCACAGCAAGTAGGGCGGCTCTGCTGGAGGAGTAGTTTGGGGAGACAGGTCCCCAGGCAGCTCATGGCCCTTCCTCCCCTTTCAACCTGCATCCTCCTCTCCCCCATAGGGCAGTGCAGGTGGCAAGACATCCCGGGGTGGCCCCATGCCAATGGGAGGGTCTGGCCCTGAAGCCCTGGGGGTCCCGGCACTGCTGTGGTGTGGGGACACCCCTCTGGGATGGGGGATACAGAGTGGGCATCACTGTGGGTGGGGGAAGTATCAGCTTCATTCACTGATTTGGGGGTCGGTGCCATGGCCCCACCATTTGAGCCAGAATTACCAAATTCAGTGGTAACCAAGGCTGAGCTGCTGCAGCTTCATGGCCATCATGATGCTCCCGGGGGGCTCATGTCCCAGTAGAGCCGGGAGCCACCTCCTGCTTCCATGGGGCAAGTGCTGACCTTGCTGAGCTCTCGCCCGTACTTACACAAAACTTCAGCTACTTACAAGGAGCTTATACCACGCCTGGAGGCTTGGCCTTAAAAAATATTTGGCTGTACAGTAACTGTTGAACAAGGTTGTGCTTTCATTGGCAACAGCTCTTGTTATTAAATCCTTTTCGGGAGCTCATCTAAGCCCAACAAATTAACATAAGGGAAACATGACAGCTAATGTCAACCTACCAAAATAATCCAAATCTGTCGTTACAACAGGGAAGACATAAACACGGCCTAGGGAGGATATATGCTGCATGTTTAGCTTCAGCATCTGGGCTGCTGCTGCTTAGAAAGCAGCCCAGTTTCGCTAGGAAATGACACAGACACACACACGATGAGTGGAAGGTCAGGTGCAGCCTGTGAAAATGGCCAGCCCCTGCCAAACCCTTGGCCACCCAGGGATGCTGGCAAGGGACCACTCCTGGGGACACCTCAGGACAGCGGCACCTGGAGGGGGGGAGAGGCAGAACCCCCCTAAGAGCAATGGCATCCCCACTCCATTCACAGCCCAAGCATCCCAGTGGTGCTCATCCCTGGATGGGGGGGTGTGAGGCAGAGCCCGCTCTGGCCGCCTGCGCTCCCCACCCAGCGCCGCAGAGCCTGGACCGGCCGGTGAGCAACAGCTTCACCGGGTGAGTCACGGCGCTGAGTCAGACCCTGCTCACCCGTCGAGTGTTACATACCACTTGTTCTACGTGTTCTGGGGGACAACAGCAAGATATGTTCCTAGAGAGATAAGGAGTTTTTTCTGCCACTTTGACTGTTGCCATTCGATGCAATAATTAAGCTGCAATAATTGGCAGTTGCTTGCTGTGGATGCTTGAGCATGGCCAGTGCTGCCAGAGCAGAGCCCTCTTGAGAAATTAAACAACTACCAGCTTTCCAGTGCTTTTTGACAAGCTGTTTTCAACTTTCCTTTGGAAGACTGTAAATAAAAAGAGTAGAATCTGCAGCTCTCAACCACGAATGGGAAAGTACATTGAGAAAAGGCTCCTAAAACACACCAGCAGCCTGAGCACCTGCAGCCTCCAGACTCCCCACCCCACCACCCCCCAAACCCACGCCTAACAGTAGTGCTGTATCACACATGCAGACACACGCTATTGTGGGTATTAAAGTGGGTAAATCTGATTAAAGCCTTTCTATCCCCACCAGTGGTCAATTCCAGAAACCAGCTCACCCAGGAGGCCAAATTCATTTCATCCTCGAAGTCTAATTAAAGCCATTAGTGTATTCCTTGTCTTTCTGATAAGATCAAAGCATTCCAAGAGGCAGTCATTACCTTATTTTGAAGACAATTATACAACGTATAGCATCGATTTATTCTGCCTCCAGCTGTATGCATTTATCTCTGTCTATCATCGGGTAATCGGTACCATCAGACACAGCCCATCCTGGGCTCTCAGCTGACACGGGCCCATCCTCACCACCCGTGGTTTCTTTTCACCCTCAGCTGTAAATTAACATTGGAGGCAGCGCCGGCTGTCCAGACCCCAACACCCACAGGGGATGACCAGGGTGCTCAGGCAGCCAGCAATGACCTGCTCCAACAGCACACATAGGACTGCGGAGAAGTTGGAAAGACACCCCCCAAATGCTGCCCCAGGTCCCCTTGTCTCTGCACAGTCATAGCAAAGGGACATGGCTCTGCAGAGCTGCAATGGTTGTCCTTGCAAGGGGGACCTGTTGCTGACCCAAGACACTTTGTCCAGCCCCGCACTGCTCGGGCTCACTGGGACCAGGGGCTCAGCACCAGCCGGGGCCGGGCAGCGTGCACGGGGGTGCTTTCCCCTCACATAAACACATCTCCAGCAGCTCACAGCCTCTGCAAGAGCAGAGCTGTGAATTTTCATCTCTCAGCTAATCAACTCGCCTGCTAGTCCAAACTTGTCAGGAGCTTTATCCCTGCCCTGCCAGCCTCCTCCTGGCCCACGAGTGACAGAAGACGTTCCCATCCCTCCCTGAGACACATCCAGCTGCTACAAAAACAAACATCCTCCCGATGGCGATTCCTCCTCGTCAAACAGCCCTGACCCTGGTCCCTGCGGGCAGCCCCTACAATAACATCTGTGTTGCGCCCGTGCCTGGCACTCGGCACATCCCGAGGCACCGGCACTACAAGGGCCGTGTTTATGGCGGGGATGGCAGAGCCATGTTACTGCCTAAGGTGGGGGGTTATTAATCGCTGGTTCTCCCTGTTCCTACGTGACAGAAGATTAATCACCCGGCCAAGGCTGTGCTGCCCGTGAGGCTCCTGCGGACAAGAGTCAGCTGGGCTCCTGCGTTGGCCGAGCTGCTGGTCCTGGGGACAAGGCTGCCCAAAGGCTGTGCTTTCAGGAGGCTTGGTTCCTGTCTCAGTCCATTTTGTCACCATGCTGCCTTGCATTAGATACCCTGAGCTCCTGTTTGTGGGCAACTGTGGCTCCAGGACACCCTGGACAGCCTGCTCTGTGTCCTCAAAGTCACCAGAATTTATCTGGGGTTTGCAGCCCTGGCAGCCCCTGTGCCTTGGATAACATTTAACCATTCCTGGTACTGTCTGTAGGTGCTGGTGGCAGCAGATCCATCCCTGGGCTCAGGTGGAGGGCAGGCGGGGAACACTGGGCACTGCTGGGCAGGGCAGGGCTTCTGAGAGGTCTCTGCCTGTGGTGTGTGGGTGCAAGGCGAGCTTGTGCCCAGGCCCAGCGAACGTGCTGCTCCTCCAGCTCCTCACCAGCAGCACATGGAGCTGCTTCATTAACATATAAACAGCTCTTGGACTCCACACAAAATGAATTCCCCCCTTCCTTCAGAGAAGGATGAAATCCATCAGAATCAGCTCCTCAGCTGAATTCCCTCTTCCACACAGCTCTTCAGAGCCTTTCACCCCATGGTATGGCAGCCCAGGGAGGCAGAGTCTACAGCAGGGTGCTCTGCAGGCCCCTGCCCAGGGATGAGCCCCGTGTGGCCCAAGACCTGGCCTGGGAGCAAGCTGGGACCAGAGCAGCCAGCCCACATCCAGCACTGGCTTCAGCTTCTGAAGCATCACCCAGGCACGTCCAGCTGCGGCTCTCCACAGGGCTCAGCCACCCACCCAAACCACCGTGCCGGCTCGCTCGGCGCAGAGCTGGCCCCTTGCCACCCCTCGCAGCCACGGGGCTTTCAGCCAGAGCCCAGAGCAGACCCGAGGCACGCGGTTCATGGGAACAGTAGCCCCGTGGAGCTGAAATCGTGCAGCTGTGGGGAACGTGTTTTCAGCTGGATGTCCACTGATACTTAATTAGCTAAGCTGAATTTGGCCTATGTCACTAGTACCTCTCTGCAGCCACGCACACTGATTTTGCAAAGGCAGTTTGCAACGTCGTGGCTCCAGGGCAGGAGCTGCCTGTGACCTCTGAACAGGTACAGACCCACAGGACCTGGAACAGGGCAGCACTGGGGAACACACCCCAGCAGGATGCACAAAATGGAAGTAGAGGACTGAAAATCCCAGGCACGTGGCATTTCGACCTCTGAATCTATCTCTGTGTTTGGTACTTTCTTTGTCCTTGTCCCAAAAAGAGATGATTGCCCCCAAACTGATTTTCCTGGACCCTTTAACCTGCTGCTTCGATGGCCGTGGTGGGTTCCCACCCGCAGCTGGCAGGTGACGGGTGATGGGGCCGTGGCGGTGACTGCGGCGCCTGGATGGCGCCCAGGGGTTATCAGCAGCCGTGGCCGAGGCTGAAATAGCAGGGCAGGAAAGTGGGGTAAGCAGACCTCAGCTTCTTGGCATGTTTGCTTGTGCTAAACCTGTAGCATGAAAACTTTTCACAACAACACTCAGCGCCTGAAGCCTCCCTTGGCCGCGCACGGCCCGGCGGAGGGTGAGAGCCAGGTCTGGCTCGCGGCTGGATTGTGCAAACAAACGGTGTCCACAGGCACCACAGGGGGGGCAGCCCGAAGCCAGTGCTATGGGGCGAGTGCACACCAATGCAAAAACTCTTTCTCCTGGTAAAATGGCAGCTTATGGCATCTGGGGTCAGCTGTGCTTCCCATGGGCTGCTTCTGGGAGCTGCAGCTACATGATGTGCTCACCCTGGCCCTGTTCTCACCATGGCCTGACAGAGCCTCAGCAGCACCCTGCGTCCCCCAGCACCCCCACGATGGCCCCTGCCTGGTTTCTTTCCCCAGCAGTGTGGTTTGTTGCCCCCCTGTCACTCCGGGTTTTGCTCAGCCCTGGGCATTTCTCACCTGTAAGATGCTCTGGAGCAGTGGTCGAGCATCATGCACGCCTGGCACCGGGGCATTGACTGACCCTGCGGTGCCAGCTCCCAGCCCAGGTCCCCAGCAGCCGGGCACTGCGCTCAGACTCTGCCCTGTGCCTTTTCTTGCAGGAGCTGGCAGCTAGGGACAGAAGGGTGGGAGCTGGCACATGGAGCCGGCACTTCGGCAGGATTCACGGTGTTCTTGGGATAGCAGCCAGGTGCCAGAGTCCTCCTCCAGTGCTGAGCTCCTACTGGGGACAGAGCAGGGAGCCAGCTACCGCCGAGAGAGCTCGGAATACTGGGAATAGCTGCCGTGCCGTGACAGCGCAGTGGATCCGTGGCTCTTCTGGTGAGATGGTCTGCGACAGCACACGGCCTGCGATAGGGATGCCCTGCGATGGGGGGTACCCTGCGGCGGGACAGGCACAGCCCGTTTCCCGTCCCCGGGGTCGGCTCTGTCGCTGCCGAAGGCGGACTCGGGACGAAGCAGCCACACTCAGCCGGACAGCGCCGTGCGGGCAGCAGGGACCGGGCTCCGGAGCCTCCGGGAGCCTCCCGGCGCCTCCCGGCCCGTCCCCGGGCGCAGGTCTCCCTCTAGCGGCCCCGCGCCGCCGCGCACCGCCCGCCCCGGGGATGCTCCGCTCGCCCTCCCCGAACCCCCGGCGGAGGTTCCAGGGCCACCCGCACCCGCCTGTCCGAATCCGGAATCCCCGCACCGACCTGGCAGAGGAGAAGCAGCCGCTCTGCCCTTGCCAAGGCAACGTTTGACTTCGAACCGGGAAAACAAAGGCTGGGGCGTGGAGGACAGGGGGATGGTTAGTTCCCAGAGTAAGCGTCGGGTGGTTGGGGGTCAGGAGATGCCACCACGGCCTTTTAGATTGCTTTTCACATCCCAGCAGGGCTGCAGCTCTCCCCTGTCTGAAGAAGAGACATGAAAATCCCCTCCCGCCCCATTTCTCACCCCCTGCCCCGCACACACAGCAAAGGGGAGCTGGGGTGGATGTGTCTGGGGGGGATGAAGAGAGGCCTTGTGTTTCAGGAGTTGACTCACCCTCTCCTGTGCAGAGAACGGGGCCAGGTTCAGCTCATCGCACTATAAATGGGTTTAAGCCTCACCCCAGCCCGAGTCGGGATTAACACCTTTATTCCTTGTACCCAGCACAGGGTGGACGGCCACGGAGCACGGTGGTGTTTACAAAGGTGTTTGTAGGCATTCCTGGCATGGGCAAGCACCTTCCTTCCACTTCTGCTGCTATAAAAAGCATGCAGGGCTGTGGCTGAGACACACAGGTTCCCATTCCTGCCTGGGCAGAGCTCCTCACCTTCAGCCTCAGTGGAGAAGATGGTGAGAGAAGGAAGTGGTGCTTGTTTGGTGGCAGCTGCTTTGGGCTGCACTGTAGCAGCTGCTGTCACTCAAGTGCCATCAAGCTTGATGAGATGAACAAAGAGCTTCTTCCTGGGTTGCTGCAGAACCTGTTCAGCTGAACCCATGTGAAGATAAGAAAAGCAGGTCACCCTTAAGGTGTGTATGAGGGAGACAAAGCAGCTTGTGGACTGTTCCCCAGGTCACCTGGAGCAGCCCCCAACTCTCCAGGGAAGAAGTGTTCTGGTTCCCTGCACAGACACGCTGCATATCCCAGGCAGCGGGGATTTTTCCAGAGCCTTTATGGGCTGGGACATTCTCAGCTGTATCCCATGACATCCCTGAGCCGTGCTCCTCTGTGCACCCACACTGCTGCAAGAACCTCCAGGAGGAACTCTGTGTCCTGCTTGAAAAGATCAGCAGGGCCCTGGCACACCCACTACCCCCCAAACCCAAAGTGTTGATTGATGTGACACCCCCAAGGTATTGCCAGTGCCATATGCACTGTGGGGAAGAGGTACTCGAGGAGAGCTGGTTTTACTGAAAAATACCTAAAAGCCCCCATCTTTGTCACCTGAAGGTGACACTGCTGCCCCAAAGAACCCCCAAGGAACAGTACCAGCCATTTCAGATGGGGGAGATGGACCAGCCCCAACTGCTGCTTATCTGTCACACTCCAGGGAAATCTGGTTTCTTCAGACCTGTCAGAGCAAAGATTAAAGCTGCAGTTTCCACCTGCCCATGGCCCCAGGACCATCACCTCCTGGCCTGCTTCCTGCCAGGCAGCCTTGGTCCACACCCACTCCTGACTCCAAACATTTTCTTAAGCAATTTGCACATCTTAAAAATAAAATCCTTTATTGATAATATGAACGTTTACCATGTTTAATGCCATCAGCTATAAAAATGATTAAAGACTTCAGCTCGATACATTTGGCTTTACAAATTTACAAGTGTTAATACTAGTGTATACGTTTTGCACTTCATTATACTCCATTAGCCAGTGACAAACTCTGCAATGACGTCTGCTTCAAACAGATGTGAGTTATAGAAGAAATACTTAAGTTGCTTCCACACAGAATCTACATCAACAGTTAAATACTAACTCTAAATGTCTTACTGAATTAGTTGGATCTGGTTTAGTATCTTGTGCTTAAGTTTCTCTCAGAAGATCAGCTACTAGCAAAAAATACATTCTTTTGCATCCCCCCTCCCATGTTATACTTGAGAAGAATTGGTACTCAGTGCATTTCCTATGGACTTCATCGTAGTATCTCTCTCTAGAGCTATTGATAAAGGGGATAATACCAGTTAGATTAATGTAATAGCAAAGAAACACGTTAAAGCAGTGTATACAAAAGCCTCACTTTTGAACTGGGAGACATGGGCCCAAAAATCCACCTGCCCATCAGTTTTGACAACTAGTCTCATCACGAGGAAAAAAACAAATCTGCTTTGGATAGTTAAAAAAGAAAAAAAAAAAAAGCAATAAATGTGCTTCCAAAAGAGTCGCTGCCTGTTGATCTCTCGTCTGCCTCTGTCTCCACACGCAGGCTGTTCTGCTGGATTAGGAGCAGCAGCACATAACAGCACAATTTTAAAGGCTATTAAAGGTCTGTCAAAGCCTCTGGTTGGGGGGAAATACCTGCCCTGGATGTGCTGGGGAGGCCAGCGGGGCCACTTCACAGCAGCAAGTGAGCGCCGGCATCCCACGGAGACCCAAAGCCAGAAGGAACCTTCCAGGCCAGGTGCAGCAGCACATCCTCCCCGCTGCCGCAGGGACCTGCCCTAAGCAAAGGTGGATGCATTTTGTCCAATTAAAAACTAAAAAAAAAGACACAGGAGAGAAGTGGGAAACTGTAAACGTGATGCTGCTGCAGAGGGAAGTGCTGAACACCGACTGACATGGAGCAGCAAGTCCACTTTCTAAATTTAGCATCAGCTTGCAAACAACACCCGAGATAAGGAACCCAGGGCTGTGCTCCCAGCCTCAGCCACCGCTCTGGGGTGCATCTGTCTCATCCTCACCTCAGTGACTCAGGAAACTCTCCGTGCTGTGCCGTGGAATGATGGGCAGCACAGGTGGCACCTCTGCGGCCAGGACAAGTGATTCCGAGCAGGAATCGGCTGCTTCTCCCCTCTTGGCCCAAATAATATTTCCCACACATCATTTGCCTCGAACTTTGGCAATTCCTCACTCGGTGACTTTGAATTTCAATGAATTCCTGCACTTTCTTTGGGAGGAACAGCAAGAATAGATCAAGATTTTCCCAATACGCCGTGTATTTGGTATGTACGTGTGTGAAACTACTCACATGTCTGTAGGTATTCAATCACATGACAGCAATGATTTGGTTCCGCATTTGCGGCCAGGGAAAGCCAGCAAGGTCCCATAGCTAACTCGTGGGTAAAATCCAGGTCAGTCAGACATGACTGGTAGAGATGAGGAACAAAATTATTGCTTTTGTTTATAGTAGAAGATCCCATGTTGCAAAAAAACCTGTATCGTATGGACTAGTGATTTTTTTTTTTTCAAGTAATAGCGAGATCTTTGTCAAGTAATAGCAAGATTCTTTCCTCAGAAGTTCTACACACAACAGTAGAATGCTTGAAGAGCTTGAAAATTTGAGGTGACACCAGAACCCAGAGTTGAGCCACTTAAAGCACACAGGAATCTTTGCAGCGTGTTACAGGAAAGCAAAAAGAACCACACAGGCAATGAATGCTAAAAGTACCTTGGATACCATTACAGCTAAATTTTACCCCAAGAAACGTAGGTGTGCTTCCTCAAAGAGCCAGGAGCTACATCCAAGGCCAAGGAGTGGCTGGCTGCATCAGGCTGGTGATCACCGTACAGAATTTGTAGCACATTTGCTAATGTATTTTAGCAAACGGAAAGAATCAGAAAAGAAAACCAGTGTTGGTTTCAACATTCAGGACTCGCAGAAGAATTTGTTTCTGCGGTGAGATGGTTCCCCCCCTCCTCACCTTGTTCAGAGAATCACATTCATATTGCAGGCTTAGTTCAGGCACTTCTTAGAAAATGTTCATCTGGAGTAAAAAGTCTGCAAAAGTTATTTCTGCATAATTTAAAAGTAGCATTTCAGTCCCATTAGAGCTTGATCATTAGGTCCCACCACATGATTATGGTTCTTGTTATCTCTAATGATTTGACTGTTGCCACAAGACTTTTTGAGGCTACTGTATAGCTGTAGTTAAGGTTTCTTCATAAACAAAAATATTTTCCTACCTATTAAAAAAAGAAAAAAATACACTAAATGCTTTATACAGACAGAATCTGCTACTATGGAAATAAATAACATGGAGTGGAAAAAACAGTGTCTTAGCTCTAGGACGCTAAGCCGTGGAATGTCAGAGTCACATTCTCTGGAGACTAGCTGCTGGTTGGCAGGAGGATCTCCAGGTCTTTGCCGTTTGACACTACAGCAGTGTTAGAGCAGCTACTTGCCACGTCCATGGGGGCACCCAGAGAGGAGCCCTGGGATGAGGTTTTGGGGAGCGGAGCAGGAGCAGCAGGTGACTGAGCCAGGCCGGGTTTCTTTGGAGGAATGGGTGGAGGGTTCCCTCGTTCTGCTCTAGGAATGGTTGGTGACTTAATTCCAGGAGACAGTGGGCTTAGTGGACTGGAAACCTTGCCAGTGCTTGGAGAGTGACCAGATTCATTTTTGGGGCTCACAGCACTTGCCAGATTTCGATAGTCCGTGCCAAAAGGTGAGCTGTTAGGGGAGACGGGTTTAATAGGTCCCTGCTGGCTGGTGAATCTGGAGAGGACCTGAGTGACTGTATTGCGGGCCAGCTGCTTGGCGGCAGAGTTATCTGCTAGAGTAGGAGACAAATCCCGCGAGGGCGGGCTCTGCAGACCACTGGACTGATGGTCCTGTTCAGCTTGAGACTGAAACTTGTGCCGAGCTGCGTGGAAACGCTGGTTGATCCCCACCTGGTAGGACGACTGGTAACCAGGGCTGCTCGCTGAAGCTCCCACTAAGCGTTTCGTCAGAACTGGTGAGGAGCAGGGAGAAGGTGTCAGAGAGGAGGTGGCCGTGCTGCTGGGAGACAGAGAGACCCCTCCAGAAGGAAGCTGGGACATCAGATGCACCGGCGACTCTGTTCTTACAGGAGAACTTCCATTCTCAATGGTGCTTTCTGAGGCTGCACCAGCAGGTCTCTCCTTCTGCGCCTGGCTCTCCGCTGGGCTCACCTGTGGCAGCTCACCGCCCGTCTGCGCGTCCGGGTCACAGTGGCCGTTGGATTTTGCGTAGGGGTGAGTTGGTGTAGTGGGGCTGGGAACCACGCTGTGCACGGCTTTGCTCGTGCTGGTGGGATCTGCTCGCTCTGCCTGCGGACACTCTGTCTGGCAGGACACAGACTTCGCCGCGGGACCGTCAGTCACGACACCTCTGGACGTCACCGAGGGGCTTGGCTGCGAAGGCTCGGTAGGACCGTGCTCCTGACAAGAAGCTTCCAGCTCTTTCAGGGCCTTCTTCAGACATTCCACTTCTTCTTTGAGTGCTTTTGTACGGTTTTCTTCTCGGTTCAGCTTGGCTTTGAGCTGTTCTCGTTCGATGTCAAACTCCGAGAGCTGCTTTTCTACTTGTGCTTCCATCTGTAAACCCCGCTTCCTCTTGGAGGCCAGCTCCTCTTCCAGTTTACTCACCTTACTCTTCTCTTTTTCCAATTTCAGGCTCAATTCTGCTGTCTTCTGCCCCTCTTCGGCTGCTTTGGCAGTGGCTTTCTTGCACTCCACTACAAGCATGGAAGACAGCTGCTTGTGGCGAGCTCTCTCCTCCTCCAGCTGGCTCGACAGCTTCTTCTGTTCTTTTTCAAACTTTTTCACTTGGGATTTTTCAAACTCCAGCTGGAAGACAACAACAAGAAAAGACTGTAAGGGAAGCACAAACCCCCCTGAGAGCCCATGGAGCATAATGCCCCAAAAGGGGCTGGGGTTACTAATGTATCTTGGAGAAACACCCCAGTAAAAGATGGCAATGGCCAAGAGAGGTTCTTGCCTCAGGTATCTGCCAGACAATCTTGCGTGACTCAGGCTGCACATATTAAGAATTATTACTTACTAGTAGTTTTATCATGTATGAAATTCAATTGACCTTTAGTGAGCTACACACCCAGCCTGCCCTGCGCCGATCGAACAAGCGATCTGCCGCGAAGCTTCCTTCCGCCTCATTTACTGCTTTGTCCACTTGCCTTTTAAAGGCATTTAGACTTTAAAATGCTGATGTGTTATGTAAGTTTAATCAAGTCTACAGCGCTTGAGTAACAGAGTACAGTAGCTTAAATATTTATTATCATCTCGGAATAAAACCCCCAAGAGAGCTTTCATGACTTGCTCTGAATTTTGAGTACCAGTGAGCCCTATCATTTGTAAGAGCAGCCCCGTTCTTCAGATCTCCTCAGATTTCGGGCTGCAGGAGGATTTCAAAGCATTTAATTGCCTATTAATAGCTTTTAGCACTGCTCAGCTACCAAAACACCCTGAAATATTAAGGTTGTTTTTCATATCAAAATGATAAGAAGCTGGGAGTGTCTTACAGAGAAGGGAGGTCCCTGATACTCTTTCAACATGAAGGTGCAATTAGACATCACTACCGAGTTCACCGCCCAGGAGCCCTGGGTTTCTGTGGGCTGGGTAATTACCACCTCCCAAAGCCTACCTGCTGGGTGAGCCGCTCCCGCTCCTTCTCCAGCATGTAGGTGACATCATCCCCCTCCGCTGTGTCCTGGGCGTGCCGCTGCCTCTCTTCCTCCAGGTCCAGAATCACCTGCCAAACAAACATCGGTTGCTTTGATGCCATGGAACAATTGGAAGCAGCAAGAGATCAGCGCCTTCGCACATGGGCCAAAGCCAAGTGACACTGGAGAGCAACCCCTGCAGCCTCAGACATCCAAATACAACTTGGAAAAGTCACACAGAGCAGCTTTTGGAGAAGTTACTCTGTTATTATTTGGTGTAATCGAGTCAGTTTGTGAAAGAAACCAGGAAAAGCCCACACGGGATGAGTCTTCATTTTACTGCTAACTTGCTTGTCCTGCAGCCTGAAGACCGGCTACGAGCAGTTGGCATTCCCAGTCCTTGGCCGTACAGGACCCTCATCAGAATCTCCTGGCAGGACCATGAGCAGAAGCCCCGGCAGGAGCAGAGCTGCTGCCCCAGAGACCGCGCAGCCGGACACAGGAGCGCTGACAATCACGGGACGATCCTCGCTCCGGTTCCGGCGGTACCCTGTACAGGCTTCTCCCCACTTTCTTCCAGGGAATTTGAGGACAACAGTGCAAAGTTTATTTTAAAGAACATTAATTTCTTCTTCCACTTAAGAACAAGATGAGCTCTTGAAGTGAAACTGCTTGCCATAAGGACCCAGTGAAGGAGCTCCTTCAGCTTTAACACTGAATTACATGAATAATTGAAATTCTATTAACTCAACAAAAAAACCCCAGAATACAAACTTCTCAAGAGGCTCTGCCAGATCTCACCACCAGAACCCTAGGCTCTCTCATCACACGCTCACCAGGAATTTAGCAGCTCCTCAGACTTCCTGAAATTTAAGCTTCTAAACAATGCTGAGTAAGTATACAAGAAACCTTTTTACAGAAGGAGGCAGGAAGGATAGAAAGAGAAGGGAAAATTGGGTGATTTAGAGAGATACTTGGCTGAGAAATGAACCACACAACCTTGCTGCTACTGCCAGTGACTTAAGAGGATGAACTGAAAGCTGAAGATAACTCCAGCTGCCCTCTCTAAGCATAGTGCCCGTGATGTAAAAGTCAAGCTGGCTGGCTACTTATGTCACAGTAAGGTTTCTGCAACAGACACACCAGATTATTCACAGTCTGAAAGGCACTTGCTCTTTCTTATCCCCATCAAAACAGATTATGGGAAAATAAACTTTAACCTACATGCCGATGGGCAACGAAACAGAGGATTCAACTTTGAACCTCTGGATTGGCAACAGAATCTTGAGATCTCTGTACATGATTTAGGGAGTTTTAATCAAAGCAAGAGTGACATACCTGAAAGAATACAGGGTGGCACTGGCCCAGGCACTAGCCGAACGTACACCTAGACATGATGTTGTAAAAGACAGCTTCCAGACACCAGTGAACAGCTTACCAGATGCATCGTAGTGAGAAGTTTAAAGAGAGATGCAAAGTCCTTTTGGTTACCAACATTCAAGTGCTGTTGCTGATGTTAACATATTGTCAAAATGCAACCACTAACTTCACATCTTATTTGAAGCAAAACCCACCTTCCTGTGTCTGCTCTCTGCAGCAGCTAGTTGGGACAACATTCTTTCCTGCATGTTCTTGCAGTGTTTCATCACCACTTTCAAAATAGATAAGGGATTGGAGCATACTGGTTGCTTTTCACCATGGTTTCCCTCTTTCAGGGTCTCAAAATCTCTCTGCAAAGCCATTAATGGGTCACTGATGTTGTACTTCCCATAGCGTTCTTCAATGAATGTGTCTCGGTGTTGGGCCTGCAATACAAAAACAAATTTGTATTTCAATATTCTTAAAATAGAGGAGAAAAAAAAAAAAAGAGAAAAAAAAAAAAGAGGCAAAAATAGAAGAAAGTATTTGTTGTTAGCATCCCTCTTCTCCAGTTTTCCACTTAAGAGATATGGAGATCTTAACACAGTCCCATTCATACCCTGTTACCTGCTATAAAAATAAGAGTATTCAAACAGGAAGAAAATCCACGTGTGCCAGGTCAAAGGTCTCTGGTTAACAGGCAAGAGAGAGAGTCATTCCCAAGACAAACAGGCCGAGCGATGCACCAGCAGCAGCGCAGCCCATGCCACCCGTGTGACCTCCAACACCCAGCCAGACCTCACACTTCTGACCAGGCCACTAACAAGAGGACAAACACCATGTTTTTCTTATGCTATTCCTCTGCTGGAAGCCTCTGATCAAGTAAATTAAGACTAGGAGAAGCTGGGTCTATGATGGGGACAATAATCCTTCTGTCATCAGAAGGGATTTTTAAACTGTCAGCATTTAAGGTTTCAGGTAGGCTCCAAGCTAATAAAAGAGATCATTAGTACACTGAAAATGGGCAAAGTTCACGGTCCCTCACTAATAAAGACAATATAATCTAGATGGATCAAATACACGCCAGCGAGCCCAGCTCTCACAGGCTGAGCCGGCACCACCCAGCTGGGTGGATGTTCCCATGCTTCAAACTGCTCCCTGAGCCACCTGCTTGCCAGGCAAGATCCTCCAGTCTTGACAAAAACTGCAAAAGCCACTTGCATTTCCACAGCTCAGCACAGGCGAGTACACACTATTCACAGGCAGTCGGAAATAACCCTGCAGGAGGTTAAATGAAGCACGTGCTCCATTAATTTCTGGCTGTCCCTCCAGTTGAACAATGTCTTTTAAGCCAGTGGCCCCAAAGAAACTAGAAACAAGGGAAAGTCTTGCTGAAAAATGCAGTATCTCCACAACATCCTCAATCTACCACCATCCTCATACCACAGCTACCTGCTCCCTACATCCATGACTTACATTCCACAACCGTGTGAAAGGAAAGAAGGTAAATATCAAGTCCTCCTCAATTAATCATTTACTGCTGTTTGGGTGGAAGAACAGTTCTGTGGTTGTCTCGACTATGTCACCATCAAAGAATTTCACGTTGAGTAATTAAAGAGTTTTTTTGGCACAATAGCCTATAAATCTGTAAATTGTTAATAAAATCCTTAATGTCCTCATCCAGACTAAACAAAGTTTGGTTTCTCAAGAAGCAAGATAGGAGTGATTAGGTTTCTTTCGGTGACATGTGAGAATTATAAGGAGGCTCACTGTGCTAGACTTTACAATTACAGGGTCTAGAATCAGCCATTCCAGCTGGAAATCTGTTTAAGATACCAGAAGCCTTATCCTACTGAATGACTACTGTGAAGTTCTAAAAAACAAACCCAGATTTCACAAACACACAGATATTAAAATATTATCTTCATGTTTACCACCGTGATAGGAAACCACATGAAATAAAAGACATCCATGCAATGAAAGATGTAAGAGGGAAAACAGATGTAGGATCAAAAGATCCCTCAGAGCTGATCTATCCAAGAAATTTAACCAAATTTTAACTGACAGAGTCACAGGCTAAATGCTGTGCCTTGGTTGAGTGTGTACTGGTGTTTCGAGACCATGATCCCGTGCATAGCAGAGCTGATGCACCCTGCTGAGAAAGAGAGACCTTCACATCTGAGGGTTAAATTTGATTCTTCTTGATTCACTGTAGTCATGGCAACTGGTCCTTAGTGGCAATTCACACCTTTGCTGTTCTAGAGCATACAAATGATTCCGCTGTTCTGCTTGGGGATGTTCCTAGGAGGCCATAAAGAAGGGGGGTTCTCCTCTGCCCCAGTCACCTACACCACCCTTCCCTGAGATGCAGGAGCCCAGCACCTTTAACCACCCTTCCTTCCCCAGTGTGCTATCACCTTTCAAGCAGTTTAATTTAAAGCACGCTTTAGCGTGCCCTGCAGAGGGGAGTTAGGACACCAGTCGTGCTCTTCAAGAGAGCAGATGCACGGCAGGTTTCTGCCTTGAGACATTCACGGAATCACAGAATGTTAACAGTTGGAAGGGACCTTGAAAGATCGAGTCCAACCCCCTTGCCAGGGTAAGATCACCCAGGGCAGATCCGGGCAGGTTTGGAATGACTCCAGAGAAGGAGACTCCACAACCTCCCTGGGCAGCCTGTCCCAGTGTCTGTCACCCTCACAGTGCAAGTTTCTCCTGATGTTTCCATGGAACCTCCCATGTTCCAGCTTGCAGCCCTTGCCCCATATCCTATCACAGGATGTCACTGAGCAGAGCCTGGCTCCATCCTCCTGACACTCGCCCTTTACATCTTTATAACCATGAATGAGGTCACCCTTCAGTCCCCTCCCAGCTCAAGAGCCCCAGCTCCTTCAGCTTTTCCTCAGCAGGGAGATGTTCCACTCCCTTAATCACCTTTGAGGCTCTGCACTGGACTCTTTCAAGCAATTATTGGTCCTTCTTGAACTGAGGGGCCCAGAACTGGAGACAATATTCCAGATGCATCCTCACCAGGGCAGAGCAGAGGGGGAGGAGAACCTCTCTTGACCTACCAACCACACCCCTTCTAATCCACCCCAGGATGCCACTGGCTTTCCCGGCCACAAGGGCCCATTGCTGGCTCCTGGTCACCCTGTTGTCCAGCAGGACGCACAGGTCCCTTTCTCCTACACTGCTTTCCAACAGGTCAGTCCCCAACAACCTGGGGTTGTTCTTCCCCAGCCTCAAGACTCCACACTTGCCCTTGTTGTATTTCATTAAATTTCTCTCTGCCCAGCTCTCCAGCCTGTCCAGGTCTCACTGGATGGCAGCACAGCCTGCTGGTGCGTCAGCCACTCCTCCCAGTTTTGTACCGTCAGCAAACTTGCTGACAGTGCGCACTCTTCCCTCATCCAGGTCACTGATGAATATATTGAATGGTACTGGTCCCAGTACCGACCCTTGAGGGACTCCAAACAAACAAAAGATTGCTCCAAACAAACAAAAGATTGCTCCAAACAAGCGCTGCCTGCACAATACCAAGCGAGCTGCGGCTTTCTATGCTCGCATCTGGGCATCCTCAGGAGCAGGAACAGAAATAAACCAATCCAAGCTAAACACAGCAGCTTTTCAGAGCTGGTGAAGGCTCTTAGCCCAAGCCCCACAAAGCCCCAGCTCTGCTGACGCTGTGAACATTCAGCTGTCACAGGGTGGAAAACAAGGTCCTGCTCTGAATAGCAAGCGGGGCTGTGCCAGCCTCGCCGCGCTTCCGCAGGAGCCCTGGCACTAAACACCAACGGCCAGCCATCAATGGCAAACTGTCACCCGTTTCTTAAGGGATAGCTTGAGGACATCTTGTAGATGGGGAAGACAAGAGTCTGACTAAAATGAAGAGACAGCTCAGAAGCCAATTTATGGGAATGGCTGTTTTCTGATGTCCCAGGAAGTTGTACTGAAAACACAAACCCGTCCCGCGTGCGGGAGCAGCTCTAGACACGGCCCCGCGCACCAGTGGGCACAGGTGCACTGAAGCAGGAAAGCAAACTGCTCTAACTGGGCTGTATAGGTCAGAGGACAGACAGACAGACAATAAAGCTTTGCTTTTACTCGAATAGCTGATGGGATTTGCTGGTCCTGCCAATATTCTACGATGCAACCACGTGATTAGCACAAAAAAACCCCTGGTAAAAGTCAATCTCTGCTCCCAAAGGCAGAAGCATCTGCATCACCTTGACAAAAGGTATAAAAAACCCCAAACCAAAAAAAGCTTCTCTTTCCATACCTCCTCCATGACCAAACCCAAGCAGGGACACTTGTCCCTGGGGGTCTGGAGTCGTATTTTAACCCTTGCAATAAACAAACACACAGCTCACACTCACAAACAGCTCTCCCCCTTTATCAGTAACATCCATCAGGAACCGTGGATACTTTTGATCAGAACTTAAGATAATTGTTCTAACTTACAAAAATAAATTAAAAAAATTTAAAGAAATAAAAAAAAAAAAAAAAGGAAGGAAAAGATCAGCCCTGGAAATGGGAGGGTGGCCCTGGATAATGAGCTGCCCCTGGTTTAATGAATCACAGGAAAAACCACAGCCTTTTTTTTTTTTTTTTTTTTTTTTGAGGGGCAGGAAATCTTCAGTTAGTCTGAAGAATTCATCAAAATGACTCAACCAAACCTCACTACAAGTGTGTCAGGAATTTGTAAGTGACTCAGGCATTAAAAAGTCTAAATACAAATTGGGATATTCATCCAGCTGGCCTAACTGCTTGGCAGATGAGCTGCTCTTCCCTTAAGCCCAGTCCACGCTGGTACCAGTCACTCAACAGCCACAAACACTGGAGGAACCTTGCAGAGGGGCACCGGTGCTTGACCAGTGGACACAACTGGGGGGCATTGCCAGGATTCACTTCTGGGCAAGTTCTTTCTAATAAAAGCTTAAAGACCTGGGATTAAGGTCACTCCCACTACCTATAACCTCGATAGAAGGCAGCGATAGAACAAGAGGGCATGGCCTGAAGTTGAACCAGGGGAGGTTTGGGCTGGATATTAGGAAGAATTTCTTTACTGGAAGGGTTGCCAGGCATTGGAACAGCCTGCCCAGGGAGGTGGTGGAGGCACCACCTTTGGAGGTGTTTCAGAGCTGGGGAGATGTTGTGCTTAGGGCCATGGTTTTGACAGAGTTGGGAATAAGGTTGGACTTGATAATCTTGAAAGTCTTTTCCAGCTGAAACTATTTTATGATTCTACGACCTCTGATTTTTTGCAGTACTGAAGGTGTGACAAAAGCTGTGTTTTTCCTCTGCCCCTCCTGAGCTCTGTTGAATTTAGTGGCAGGAGTTATTTCCTGTCTGGGAAAGAACAAGAAGTTCTTTGCTACTATGAGCAATTAAGTATTTTCCTGACCGAGCATGACAAACAGATGAGACTATCATAACATTAATAGCTTTCTGAAGTCCAGCTATTCTTCTTCGGTAGCCAGCACAGCATAAACATTTAATTAAAGTTGTCTAGACTAGGAAAAGTCCTAAACAGGTCACCCCACACCGACCACATCTGGTTTACAAAACCAAATCCAGTGCTCTGGCAGCTGGGCCACCACACACCTAGCGATGCAAATCTGGATTTTTCAGGTTGCTGCTGGTGACATCTCTCTGCTCTGGGTCCTGCCCAGTCACCAAAATAATAGAAACAGCTCTTCTAAAATTAATCTACACAGGTTGTTTCATCTGTCACATACACAAGCGGCTTCTCCCATGGCTTATGCTCCTCACAAGGGCAACTCCTCATCTCAATTTCTGCTGTCGCTGGAAGTCACGTACAGATACCTCCAATAGTTTGGATTTTGTCCTGTCTGAACTGGAATTCAGTCTTAAATACACTTTTTGTTCAACTTTCAAAACAGAAGCAGCAACTTTGCAATGGAAGAGAAATATTCCATTAGTGAGCTCAAACTGGAAAAGTCAACTTAGAAGTCAGATCCTAGTATCAACCTATTAAAATGCAGAAATCCATGGGAAATTAGGCTTTAGTAATAAGGAAATAAGGTTACAAAAAGCATTGTTAGCCTAGGAGAGAAAAATTTCATCTGGAAAACCAGAGATGACACACATACTTCCAACAACATCAACCACCCTTTGAAAGAAGATGCGAACATCTGCAGTTAGAAGATGTTCCAATTTAGTACCTCCACCTCTATCAGCTCAATGTGCAAAGGATCCAAAGTCCAAAAGCAAAGAAATGGACTATTTGGCAATTCTGAGACTATTAAATTGTCCTCCCCCATAGGAAAAAAGATAAGATTTAAGCTTGGGCTGCTCTTAAAAAAAAAAAAAAGGAAGCAGCTACGCACATTAACTACTCAAAAAACACCCCCCTGACGACAGGGGAATTGGGCGTATGCAGAGGGGCCACTTCAGCCTGGCTGGCTTTTAGCCCCAGTTAGAGCAATTGACCACGGCTAGTCCGTTTGAAAAGAGCCAATTCTGATTTTATGGAGCAGAAGCAATATCTGACACAACTGAAGAGATGTTTCCTCTGCAGGCAGGCAAAGCAAAGGCTTCACTTTGTTATGGAAAAGCTCCTGTTTCCTCTTGGGATTTCTGGGCTGTTTGGGGATGAATGTTTTCCACAAGCCAGTTGGGTAATTTTATTTATTTATTAATTTTTTAAAAAGAAATTATTTCCTTTTACTGAAACATTGTTTATGTGACAGCATTTTCTCTCTGCCTTCAATAATCTTTACAACTTGCTTTGCTGGAACATCAAACAGGGAATTTCCAAGCCTTGTTTCAAGTGGTTTTTTTGGACACAGAGTATCACTCTTGCCTGTAATTTTAGAGTTCAGTTTTTAACCCTCGGCACAACACAAACACACTGTTAATTAACTGTAGCTACTGTGTATGCAGCTCTCCAGTCATAATTTGCACAGAAGTTCCTCCTTTATGTTGCAGACAGTGGTATAATCTTTAAATAGCTTCTTACTGCCTTGAACTTCCTTATTTGCTTCTCTCCCCAGAGACAAATATCGGGAATAAAGACAAGCTGAGGTCACAGTGATCGCTGACAGACAGAAGGGAAATGGGGGTGGGGATCACTTGCTCTGAACAAAAATAAATGTCAAAATGTTGGAGTGGAATTCTGAGTCTTACTTGAGCTCCAGCTCTGAAGCAAAGCCTAGCAGAGAGCCACGCTGCAGAAATTAAATTGCTCAAATACAGTACCTGTCTTAATTGCCATCATTACACCAAGTGAGCAAACCAGCTCAACGAGAGCTATCAAGATTTGCCCACATGAAGACCTGTTATCAGCTTTGAAAAGCTTAAGAAATTTTCTTAGGAAAAGGCAAGCAGCACAAAACTGCAACTTCTTTCCCTGGGAACTTCTGCTCAGTAGCACAGATGATACAAACCCCGCTACGGGCTTGGCCACGCACGGCTCCCGGAACACTTGTGACAGTGGCCCAGGGACTCGTGGACTGTACTTTGGCCACCGTTACCACGGGGAGCCTGATGGCACCTGGATGGCTGGAATTCAGAGCTGGAGCCATTCCAGTGCAGAAACCACTCCCACACCTCTCTGCTCCTTGTTCGGCACCCACCTGGGTAATGGGAAGGTGCAAGAGAATCAGTCTTTCAAAGATACTGGCAAACAGAGCAATAAAAAAAAAAAAAAAGAAACCCCCCAAACTTCTGAGAAAAGCTGTAAGAGAAGCCCGAGCTCCAGCAGGACAGCACCCAGGGGAGCACAGCTAGATGGGAGCTGCTTTACCAGTGATGCAAGAACCCATTTTTCCCCATCTGTGAGAGATTTCCGAGCATCTGCAGCAAGGTTTTCAATTACTGCACTTCTTTTTCTTTAAACAAGAGGTAGACTTAGTTTTTGAAACTGCACTGTAAACTTAATTTCTAAATCCCCTGACAAATGAGCACTTAATTTTGCACTGCATCGATACTGAATTCAGCAGCAAAGCAATGACCACCAGCTCCCAGGCATTACACTGTTTCTACCTCAGTGTAAATTGCTTAAGGCCTCAGTAACATAAAAGTAACATAAAAGAATAAGCCAGAAACCCGTTCCCCATTTTCTCTAAGTAAACAGAAGTTCATTTCTAATGCATGCAAAGTTCTCATGTAAAGAGCAGGGGCAGGGAACAAAGTGCTCTAACACAGCGAGAGATCCCCGTGTAAATGTGGGGTCGTTTCCAGGCATGGTGCACTGTTTTGGAAGACAAAATTGTGGTTCACACATGCAACCCTTTGTACGTGCCAGTAAGGACTGAGAATCCAGCCCTTAGTATTATGCAACTCTCTGACAGCATCTGGGGTTTTTTGGATGATTTAAATACAATTATAGCTACAGGAAAAGGAACACAATAAGAAGTGAGACTTAAGGTCTGTTCTGAGGAGAACATTGAGATTTATGTAGTGGACAGGAAGCTACATTCAGGAAAACAAAACAAAACAAAGGGGTTTTTTTCTCAAAGAGGTTTTAAAATAGAGGAAGCAAACTGAAGCACTGCAAAAGAGTATTTTGAATACAGTAAATTTGTCTATTTAACCCTTTATGCTAGTACGTCATGTTTGAATGGAGGTAACATTGCAGTTTGAAATGGACATCAAGATTCCAGACCAGGTCCATTGCAAACACACAGGGAGAGATGATGGTCCCCATGACAAACACCTACCACTCAGCGCAAAACAATAGACGAGAAAAAAAGCAAATCACAGAAAAAAAAAACCCAACCAAAAACCAAAACAGTGCAGGACAGAAGTCAACAAGGTCAAGTGACAACATTCTAGAGGCATCCACTGGAGGTGACTGAACAATCTGAGCTCCAGCCAGCCAGAGCTCAGGAGCTGAACTGCTCATCCAGCAGCAGAGGTTGGATGGTGCCCCCAGACAGGGTACAGAAAGACACCCGCGCAGAAGCAACAAAGGAAGGAGGAAGATTTGGGCAGGAGAGGTGGAGAGGAGAGGAAAGTGAAGGAGCAAATTAAGCAAGTGATCTGTGGAGAGCCAGGCTCAGCAGCTTCACTTTGACACGGGGCCAGTGCCAGGCAACAAGTGCCTGATACCATGAGGGAGAGGAAAACTATTTTCGGCTTTGTCTCCCACACACATGGATTCTCTCTGCTAGGTGCCAGATGCTAAATGTTTTCCTTTAAGCACGCAGGAACATCAGTTACTGCAGGCTGTACTATCATCAAATCAGAAGTTTACAAATTAAGATTTTCTTTCTCTGCAAGCGCGTGTTCTTCCCTCTAACATACCAAAGGATCTGCCCAAAACGTCCAGAGAGTTCAGAAGCATTTAAATCTGAATTAGAAGTCAAATTAGCCCATGAGGGGAAGTACATTTTTCTTACTAAATGGGAAGTAACCAGGCAGATAAACCTCTGATTTTTAACCACTGACATCTACGTGTCCAGTGTGACTGCTGGAGACAAACACCACCACTGTTTAAGATCAATCCTCTAGCAAAATTCAGGTTCCACTCCACCACTGAAAACTGTAACTCCTCCAAATTAAATCTGACTGCAGAGTCAGAAGATGCTGTTCCTACCACACAGGGAACAGAGCCAGCCCACGAGTCCTCTGTGCATGGACAACTGAAGCAGCCACCAGCCCTGGAGCCATCGACCCTTCTTAGTGCACCTTATAGCTCAATCTGTTCAATGCACTAAATGTTCTCAGAGTTTCAATCTTTAATTCATTTTTTTTTTCTCCAGGGCAGCATTTTTATATGTATCAAAACGTGAGCAAACAGATTAGCAAGGCGGGTTTTCCTTTAGTTACAGTCACACACAGGAAGACTGTTTCAGCCAGTGAATCACTGTAAAGCTGTTACCACAGTTACTATCAGTAAACTAAAAGAAAAGCACAGCAAGGAAAGAATTTCTCTAACTGTATATTCCAAATAAATGGACAAAGCAAACCCAGGAGTTTTCTGCTTCTACAACTCTGCCTGGCCACCAGATAAAGTAGTTCCATGATTTTGTTTGTCCTTGCCCACATTGAGAAGGAAGTCGGATGGCAGCTGCAGCATTCCTGGACCCAAAGCACAACCCAGCTGGAAACCTGCAGCATCTCACCATGGGCTGCGGGCACAGGCTGGTTTTGGAGGGGTTTCATTTTCCCCAGGAGATCACGCTGAGGAGGCTGGGCTGAGGGCAGACAGAGCCAGCTTGGATTTGAAGCTCTTACTGCCCTTTCCAACTACTTCAGCTTTCTTTGTAGTCTTTAAATCATAGAACGTTAGGGGTCGGAAGGGACCTCTGGAGAGCATCAAGTCCAACCCAGAGCAGGGTCACCCAGGGCAGCCCACACAGGAACAGATCCAGGCAGAGCTTGAAAGTCTCCAGAGAAGGAGACTCCACAACCTCTCTGGGCAGCCTGGGCCAGGCTCTGTCACCCTCACAGGAAAGAAGTTCCTCCTCATGTTGAAGTGGAACCTTCTATGCTCAAGTTTATACCCATTGTTCCTTGTCCTGTTGCTGGGCACTACAGAAAAGAGACCGGCCCCTTCCATTTGACACCCACCCCTCAGATATTTATAGACATTAATAAGGTCCCCTCTCAGTCTTCTCCAAACTAAACAGCCTCAGTTCCCTCAGCCTTTCTTCACAGGGGAGTTGCTCAAGTCAAAACGAAGCACTAGAGCATGTCTCTCACAGGAGAAGGGGAAAATAGCACTAACCTTTGATTAGCTTGGTATTTTATATGACATAATTACCAAGTGTAGGTTACAATATCATTTAATTTCTTCTCGGTTACGAGTACTTGACAAATTATGTCAAAGGGCATTCTAACTATATTAATCTCCTCATGAAAGAGAGAACTACAGGTTACACTTTGACAGAAAAAATTATTGCTTTATGCTTCTGGAAAGTACACAATAAAAAAGCCATCAGAATGGAGCTGCTGCATTCCTGCCCACTGGTCTCTCCGTGCTCCATTTCATGCATTTCAGGCTGCAGTATTAAAGTGATGCTTGCTTTGGTAACACATTCTGACCACACAGAACGAGAGGAGTGATCTCAGGACAGAGGAGGTATTGGCAAGTCTGTTCCAAGAGGAGCCAAGTCTTCCACCTGATCGATAGCTTTGAGAAGTAGCAATATTTCTCCAAAAGAAACACACAAGCATCCCAGCTGGTTTGGAGGAGATCTCCCAATGCCTCCCCCCTGACAAGAGGTGTTTGGATTCGGAATGAAGCTACAGAAGCTTTTGCTGGAAAACCAAGTCCCTGCAGCTCTGAGGCCTGCAAGCTGCCATTCCACTTCTGAAACAGCCAAAAGTTTAAACATTATGAGCAGTGACAGGCCAGCTTGAAAAAGCCTTCAATATTCAACCCTGTCACAACTCATTCCTTCAAAAATTGACCTCTTCCATCATTTATATCACTATTTTTTTTTCCACCTTACTGAGGCAAAGTGCCAACCAGGCATCCTTCAAAAAGCAGCAGTATTACAGGTGGACTGCAGGTTCTTTAAGCACTCTCTAGGCTGAGCATTAACACAGCCAACAGCCCACGCTACCTGAACGAGGGAAGCAGCAGCACAGAGCTACCACCACCTACGCCAACACCACCAAGCCAGGTTTCCTGCAGCACAAGCTACCCCTGCAAGAGGAGGTTCCACTGCTCAAGCACCACCACCCTCTGCCCCGTCCCACCTCAAGTGCTCTCACAACCATGAGGTCACTGCACCAGCATGGGTTCAAACTAACTGTTTTGGATGGGTTTGGTTTAGCTGGTATCTTCCTCACAGGAAGGTTGTGCTTGTGCCAGCAAAGGGAAAGACCACAGAGAGAAGCATCCAGGTCTGCTGCTCTCAGAAGCCACAATGGCTTATGTTGGCTCAGCACAATACAAGAGTGTGGATGCTTTTGTTCTCAGTGTGACATTATCCTCACTAAAAGAGTAATCAGTGATGCCTCCTGGTGAGAAGAGGTTCTGCCATAAGAAGCCCTCCTTACTAAGGAGAACAAAACCAAAGGAGGAAGCCTGATGGACCTTTTACATTTCTCAACGGGAGCACTTGGTTCTTTACCAGAAAGGATGAAAGGACACGAGTAACGCTATTTCAACACCGAAATGCTGCTTGCAGACAGCTGCCAATAATGAATTCCAAGAGGTAGAATGATATACACCATGTATTATCTAATACTGCTGATACTCAGATGGGATTCTGAACCAGTAAGAAATCCTTGCCTCTAAACTTCACCTTGGATACAAGCACTTGGCAGAACCTGCAGTAGTACTGTTGTCTTTTTTGTTCCTGAGCACGGTACTTACAACATACCTTTAAGGCTTCTATGACAAGATCTCTTGCTTCTAATTCTCCCTCAAGAATGCTAAACAGCGTCAGTAGTTCTGGTTTGCTGAGTTTTTCCAGATTCATCCTGAAAACCTGAAAAAAGGAGAAAAAAAAGGAACATAATTGACTAGGTATTTCTTTGTACATCACCATCAGTATTCTGAGCAGACACACATCATCTCCATTTAACTTCAGCTTCCAGTTCTTTGGGCTGCAAATTGCCCCTGGGGAGACAGGGAACAATGCAGAAGGCGAACATTTTTTCTCTTCAACTCCCAAGGCCAGTGGTAGAAGATGCATTTTTCACCTTTTCCCTGAGAGCTCATGAACATATGTGGACCCAGGTGGTACAGGCAGAACACACGGGTTGACACAGCAGCATCCCAGTCACCGAGAAGGAGCCAAAGTTAACGGGAGAGGGAAAACCATGGGTATTGAAAAGCCATCCTACTGTAAGCTGTACATCTGGATCACACAGCTGCAAACCTCACTGAAATGAGCCTGAAGAACTGGGATGAACACAGTCCAAACTGGGCCACCTTCACAAACCTAACGGTGCAGTTCACGTTCCCTGCTGCGATGCGTTTCCCAGGAATGCCATTATATGTTACCAATGGAATGGGCCCAAACCACTTTGCAGAAATCAATGCCACAAAACCCCACACAATTAATTACTGTTCTTTCAGACTGTTTAAATATCACCATCATTTATTAAATATAATTTTACTGCCCACATAAGAACGAAGATCCATCATTTAAACTGCACAAAAAGCTTTTTCTTCCCCTGCATCTTTGCTGATACACTTAACGTTGCCTAGTAATAAGCCTTTCTATTACATTATTTTGTTAACAAGGGAAATAACTTCACAGACTAAATCCTTGTCTCTGATGCAAATATACCCAATGATACAGTCTTGTCCTTTGTGTAACAGTCAAATAGACTTTCCTGGGTCCAAGTCACATCTCTTTGTATTAATCATAAAATGCTAGAGTGCAAAGGAGCCACCCAGAGATATCAAACTCCACTGGGAAGTGACAAAGGGTTAACTTCACCTTTACTGGAGAAGTCAATCCAGCTGAACTCTATTTTTTTTTCTGAAGTCACTGCTACTTTACAACTGATTTGCATAACTGTGCCTTGGAGAATTACGCACAAATGCAAGTTCTGTCTTGTTTGTGCCAAAGCAGTTTTCCAGTTGCTGGGAACAGAAAGTTCTGCTTGCAGAGAGGAGCCAGTAGCCTTCATACAGCGAGAGAAATCAGCAATCTGCTCCATGCCCCCTCTGCCAAGCAGGCAAGTTTCTCATTGGGCAGCCACAGTCTTGCTTCATGAAGCATTTTACATGAAATTCCATAAAGCAGCAACAATTCTTACAGACTTTTCTGGCTCACCCCACCATCGGTCTGGGATTCAAGGGAACGTCAGTGGAAGTGGCCATGACTGTCTGAGGTATTGTGGCTCTTCCAAAAGTAATTTAACTCGACACTGGACATGATCTATCAGTGCTGCATGTGTGCTGCCTACTGCAGATGCATTAACACGTGTCAGAGGAAAACACACAAGTTGATTGTTCAGCAAATCCATTCATACCTGTCAGAATTTCAAAAAAACCCATCAAGACTCGACACAAAATCGTAATTTAGGAAACCCCCCAATTGGCTCAAATCACACAACTTGTTCATCTCTCATAAAAAGGGAGAGAGTGCAACAGAAGCAGCAAATTAATGCTAAAACACAAATAAGCAACCATACAGGGCCAGAAAAGAGGGGGGCTGGTTTTGGCCTTTAATATCTACCATGCTTATGTTGGTATTTAAGTCTGAGTTGCATCATTTCCCTGAGGTTTGAAATCTGGAACACCCGAATGTCTGCTCAGGTGATGCGCAGCTCAAGTGCAAACCATCTCAGTCCTTGCTCAGACTGAACTCAGAGGTGCTAAGACTGAATCAGTCCTGATGGGAAATAGAACAGCTTTTTTTGGCAGGTACTCATGAAGTTCTGTTACTATTGTGGCATTATAAGCCAGCACTAAAAAGGAAATGTTTTCTTTGAGATCTTAAACCGTTATCATCTAACTCTATTACTCCAGGATAGTAAATGTTGAGCATGGACTTTCAATGTTACTGTGCCTGTGCTTTTCTCTTACAAAAAGAAGACAAGGAAATGTGCAGCTGCACCTTTCCATGAGCTACTGAACCACATGCTCTTAAAGCCAGGATGGCTACCAGCTGCAGTTTGATATTTTAAAGCTATTAGTCTGAGCATTAACTGTTTCTATTCTATATTTTAAGTACTCCCATTGTGACTGGTACTTCACAGTGTTATAGAAATGAGCCACACAATTCTTAACATGCCTCTATGGCTATAGTCTTTAATCAGCTTAATAACATAAACAAGCCCTGTCCTAAAATATACAGGTAAAAATACTTACAGGAGTAAGTCTGCAGAGTAATCATTTAACAACAGCAACAGGTAGCATTAAAGATCTATACGTGGCACAGGCTCAGCTCCCCTGTGTGCAGCCTGCTGCTCTAGAAGCCCTTTAATGACTCTCTTTCCTCGGTCACCCCACACGGCTGAGGTGACAGGCTGGGAGCAGATGCTGCAGCAGAGTCACTGTCCTAAAAACCCCACTAAATGACACTTGAATTCTGTGCTGATTTACAGGGAGCTTTTCACTGCGTTGGCACCTGCCTGCAGATACCCGCTATGCTGAGTCCCAAATGCTGCCTTTTAGGGCCACTCAATACTGGGGAGCTGGAAAAAAATAGGAAAAAAAGATCTATTCATTTTATTTTTTTTTTTACCAGAAGCATAATCTCTGGGTCAAAGAGCTATTAAGTATGTATTTGAGCTTCTCCTCCCCTGTCCAAATCCAGATCCCTTCCCAGCCCTCCAGTGCCACAGGCTCCTGAGCTGACCTCTCCAAGACTGCCTCCCAGTTGCACATCCCAGCGCCCTTCCTCATCCTACTTAATAAAAGATCCCACCAGCCCCACTCAGTTACCCAGCTCTCCCCTCTGCGAACAGTCCAGTTCTGCCAAACAGATCTGTCCTTATCTGCTGGGGAACCTGACCCATCCTTGCAAACCCTTTAACCAAGGGATAGAGTTTCACAGCGTTAGAAACGAGATCTAGAACTCTCTAGGACAGATCACTCCTTTCCATTCAGTGAAATACCCCCCGAGTCCAATCACACAGATCACAAACCACAAGGACCTCATTATTTAGTCTGATGGTATAAATATTTTTCCCAAGTCTGAGATATAGACCACCATTTTTGGACAATAAGCAGGAGTTTGGAGCATAAACAAAGATAATGACTTGCCTAAAGGTAAACTTCCTTTTAGCTATGCTATGGACCATTAATGAGTCTCCTAGGCAGACACACACACCTACCCTTGAAAAGGCAAAACTCCTATTTTAGAAAGTTTTTTTTTCCCAGTATTTAACTGAAAATAAATATCCAGAGCAGTTTAAGCATACGTAGAACCACGCTAAGTTATCTTTGGCATGTTCCACTCCAGGAACAACAGATAAGCTTCTAGATGGTGGCAGCTCCTCTGCACATTGAATCACGCTACGACGATAACGAAACCATTAGAGGTCACATTTCGCTTGGGCTCACGCACATAAAGGCACGAACCAAGGCAACCAACGCTGCCAGCGCACGAGAACTTCACCCACCAACTTCAGCAAAGGTTTGAGTCTGCACAGCGGGCATGAACCGAGGAGCACCCAGAGCCTGAGGCGCAGACAGGGCAGTTTGTCAAGGGGAAGCTCCAAGCCCCTCTGCTTCTACTTGGCTCAAACTCTTCTACTATTAAAAAAAAAAAAACAAAACATAAAGAATGTTGCTTATCCTTCCTTTTTTTTTCCTCTGAAGGAGGGTATTTCCTTTCACAAGCCAATTACAGCTACACCAATCCACTAATGTCTCTACATCTACAACCCTGAATCAGCTTCATTTTTTGTTTTTCCTGTCCCTGTAGAGGAACTGATATTTTCCAGGAGCCTGCACGGGCAGTCCCGTAATTGCATGCATATGACAACAACCCAAATGACTGGCTTGAAAACTCCTGATAGACAAGTTTTTAAAAGCGCTGCCGCATGTCCGGTGTGATGTTTGAGTTGTTAAAATAATTACATGATATGTTTATATAATAAAGCAGCTAGCACACACTTTATAATTGCGCATCCACATTGCTACCTGGCATTGCATCAGACCTCTACAGAACTAGGTTAAAACGAGCAGCGTTTAAACCCCTCACCTCTCTAAAAGGAGAAAGGACATCTACCCCAGAAAATCCTCCTCACACCGTTACTGCTCGAAGTGCTACTCTGAGTGAAGCAAATACATTAAACACGCGTTCCAAATACTGCTCAATTCCTTCAACAACCCCCGTGCCCTGACTGTAGGTCCTTGAAAGAGAATGAAGCCGATTCCCCAGGGCCTCCAACCTCCAGACCCCACCACACCCCCGCGAAGGCGGCCGGGGGCGGCCAGGGCGCGGGAGCCCAGCCCGACCGGGGACACACACAAACCGCCACCGAGCAGCCCAGCCAGGCCCCCTCCCGCCCCGCGGAGCTCCTAAACCAGCCGTCGAGAACGGTCAGCGAGCAAACCCGCGGGTCACCCCGGGTCACGGAGCTCCCTCCTCCCCCAGCTCTGCCCAGGGTCACCTGCACCGGCCGTCCCGGGGCGGGGGGACGACGACACGGACAGGGGAAGGGCTCGGGCTGCGTTCGATCGGTGACTCCCGGGCTACCACGGGCCGGTACAACCGCGGTCAACAAAGGGAAGCACCGCACCGGAGCCCGCGCCGGCCGCAGCCCGGGGAAGCTGCCGGCCTCCCAACCTTCTTCGGTGCTCGGGGCCGCTGCGGGGCGAAACGACGGGTCCCGGGGCAGGCTGGGGGGGGGGAGCAACCGACTCCGCCGTTTCGCTCCCCCTCGCTCCGCGGCAGCGCCCACCCGCCAGGCCCGGCCCCTGGCAGCGACGGCCGCAGCTATGTCGAGCTCCCGGTAACGCCCCCCCAGCCTCCTCAGCGCCCAGTAACGCCCCCACCGGCTTCTGGCAGCCCCAGTCCCGACCGAGACCACCCCCGCCCTCAGCAGGGCTCGGCTCGGCTCGGCCCGGCCCCGCCACCGCCCCTCTCAGCCCCCGCGGGCCGGGCCGCCCCGCACCTGCCGCGGCCCACCCGTCAGGGGCAGCGCCGGGCCAGGCTGAGCCTGACGGCGCTGAACGGAGCCCCACCACTACGGGACCGGGAGCCGCGGCCGCGCCCCCACCCGCTGCCCTCACCGACCTGGCCGCGCCGCCGTCGCCGTCGCCGCCACTACCGCGCCGCTCCGCTCCCCATCCAGCCGCCCCGCCCCTTCGCGCCCGCCTGCTGAGGGACAGCGCGGCCGCCAATCAGAGCCGCCGCCGGGCGCGCCCGCGGCCCAATCCGCCGCGGGGGAGGCGGAGCGAGGGCGGGGCCCGGCCGGCGGCGGCGTCGGCAGCAAATCAGGCGGCGGAACCGGGGCGGGGAGGGCGGGGCGGCGACTGAAAATCCCTTTTGTTCGCGGCGGCGGCGGCGGCGCGAGCGGGCGGCCGTGATTGGCGCGTCACTTCCGCCGCGGGAGGGCGGGGCGGGGGCGCGGTCGCGTGGGCCGGGCCCGGTGCCGCCACCCGATCCCCCGTCCCGGGCGAAGCGACTCAACACCCCCAGCGAGCGGGAGCCCCGCGGAGGCCGGAGCTGGCAGCGGGGTGTTGCCGGGCTGGAGGAGGGAGCCTCGGCCCGGGACAGGCCTGCGCCCCTCGCAATGCCTGGTGCTGTCGCCACCTCCGGGGCCTACTCCCCTCACGACGCCCTGGCCTGAACTCGGCCTCCCTCTCGAGGCCGATGTTTTGCCTGAGGCTGTTTGACAACATTTCTGTTCGGTTTGTGCGGGATCCGCGTAACGCGCGGCGTTTTGCAGCGTGACTCGCCCGTCCTGGCGGGCCAGGGGGGCACAGCACCGATCGGCTGGAGCAGCTTCTCTGATGAGGATGTTTCACGAGAACTGAGTGACGCTGAGATTTTGGGAGCCGCACCAGGGTGCCATGGAACGCTCAGCGTGTTCAGATTTCTTCACCTGCTCTCGACTGAGGAAGGAGCCCCGGGGTGGCCGGAGAGGGAGCCCCGGGGTGGCCAGAGGCTGTTGCTCAGAGGGAATGTCACCCAAGGTGCCTCAGCTGCTGCGGGGCCACAGCTGGGCGGCTGACACTGTTGAGGGCAGCAGTTTTTTTCGCTGTTGGAGCTGCTTACCCAGCAGTCTGCTAAGCTGGCGTGGCAGCCGAAACGAGAACTGAGCCTTTCTGTGGAGAACGTGGCAAATCACCCCAGCTCTGACCTCTGTATGGGATGTGCTCAACGTTGCTAACGTTCTCCTGTCTGAGGAGCTGAAAAGAGCTTTTAATGGCCTTGCCCACTGTTCAGAGTCTGGTTGCAGGGGAGCATGGGGTTCAGACGGGGCCTGCACTGTCGGGTAGTGACACACACTGTGAAGCCAGCGGTTTCTCCAGTAGAAACTTCTGAATCCATTGCAAAAAGTAGTGTCACATAGTGGCAGGACCTTACACAGGGATAGTGCCAGCAATAAACCTCACCTCTAACTGTGGCAGTCTCCTGTCTAGTGTGTTCAGGAGATGGTTTTGTCTAGACAGGGTTGTCTGAGCATTATTTCCCAGCCTTGATAAATATGGGAACTTTTGCAGTGCCTCTGGTCTAAGCAATCTCAGAGCTCAAGGGGAAAAAAAAGCTTGTGGGTTACCTCTCCTGGGCTGTGCTGGGGGTAAGAGCCCCCAGGGCACTGCCAAGGGTATGTTGAGACCTGTAATTGTGAATCCCTTTTTCTCTTACTCTGCACTTCTTCTGTCTCTCTGCTTTTCACCTCCCATCTCATTTTATCCCTGGAATACGGTTTTAGGGCAGACATCCTTTCATCACGTACATGAAAATTGGTAGCAGCTCCTATCAAGGTTCCTGCTCACAGGCTTTTCTTTACTTCCCATGCACCATTTTCCACCCCACTAGATGGTGACAGTGCTGGGTGAAGCCCTTAGAAGAGGAATGATGGTGTGGGGAAGGTGTAAGAGGAGCAGGATGCTCTGGAAAGACCGTGGGAGAAGAGAGAGCTGCTGGCAGAGGGGAACCTGCCACCTGCAGCAGGGTCACTCGCTGTCTGCAGCTGGAGAAAAGGGGAAGGGGACAGTAGAGTGCCACAAATGAAGGAAGTCAAACAAAACAAAAGCTGACTTAACTCCCGGCATCCTGAGGTGCAGGCTGTAAGCTGTCAGAGCATCGCATCCCCTGAACAAACATGGACTGTAGGGAGCAAACTGGGTAGAGACCGAGAGCTGCATGGCGTGGTTATGGCCAGGCCGGGGGGCTCGCATCACCCCCAGTGACGTGAACTTTCCAACCACCTGCTCCTTGGCATCAGCTCTAAGAAGTCAATCAATAGCGGTTTGAAATCAAAGGCTTCCAAGGCTCCCAAAGCCGGGGCGAACACCCGCGGGCGCGGCTCCAGCCGGCAGCCGTGGGGGTCTGCGGCCCCAGCCCACCTTGCAGCGCGGGCGGAGCCGGTTGGTAGCGAGCTGGGGACCCCCGCCCCCGGGAGGGTTGGGAGCCGGTTCCCGGTTGGCGTGGCTGCAGCTCCCCCGCGTGTCCGCAGCGCTCGCTGCACGGCGGGACCGGCAGCGGCTCCAAACGCCGCAGAAGGGAACTAACCCGGCATTTATCTTCGCATTCGAACAGGGCAAGGAAGGGGCTGTACCTCCAGGTTGGCACAGATTCTCTGCGTGGTAACATCTGCCAGCTGGTCGTGTCTTCGCTGCTGCTGCTCCCGACATTCCTGCTGCTGCCCAAGCCCGCTCCCGGACGCAGGAGAAAGGAGACCTTTGTGCGGGAAGAGCTTTGCATGAGGCTGATGATTGACTGGCAATGAATCGAGCATGTAAAGGTCACAGATGCACGAGTTACATCAGGGAACATCTGGCACCAAAAGCTTCTCTGTTCTGAGGCTTGGTGAGGACGGTTGATGGACCCAGCACAGCTGAAGAGCAAACATCTGAGGGGACGGAGAGTCCTCAACGTCCAGGGTGGTCTCAGGGGGAGCAGACTGAACAACTGGAGCCTTGAAACCCAGCAAGCTAGTACAGATGAGAGAAAAACCGTTTCTTAGCAGAGCCCAGATGCTCATAAAAAAAAATAATAAAAAATTCCGTTGCCCACTGGTCTGAACTGGGGGGAAATAAATCAGTTGCACAGGAGGCGGTGGCTTTCCAGGTCTGGAGGCATCTCTCTTCAGGCTGCTTGGCCACCTTCTTTTTGTGTATTGTTTTTAGCACACAGCCGATTGCCGGGTGTGACAGATCTGGGCAGAAAAACACTGACTGCTCGAGTGTGCGAGCAGAGCAGGTTGGAGACGTGAGGGAACAGCGGAGAAGTGCCAGGTGGGGGCAGATACAAATCCCCGCAGCACTTGCCCGAATGTTGGGATAGTACAGTAGGTGCAGGGGGTTCTGCGTTGCCAGTATCTGTTCTTAGCACGTGACACGAGTCAAATATAAGAGCAAACAGCTCATAAGAGTTGTGCCCCTGAGTCCTGTGGGTCTGAGGGGTGGGAGCAGGAGGTCTTGGCTCTCAAGGGGCCAGGGTTACCAGCACGCTCAGCCCCCAGGGTGCAGGCTCCCATCACACTGGAAAACATCAACAGCCAACAAAGCTTCAAACACCAATAAGGAAAGAACACGATGGTAGGAGAGATAAGCCACAAATACAAACAATTACAAAGAAGCGCATCTGTCATATTTGTGATGCTGTTGGTACAAGAATCCATCTGGGAAAAGAGCCAGCCCTGCCTCCCTGGGAGTTAGATTCTCTTTAAATATTGTACGACATCCATCTCCATATCTGTGTGGTGGTTGTGCTGGTGTGGGGGTGTGTATTCCTGAAGGCTCCCCCTATTAGCAGAAGATCTATAGTCTCATTCTAGAAATTTTGCTGCTATAAAAATATATTCTGGATTTGACTGAGTGTTTCTCTCTTCTCTCCTGAAACTCTGGAGCCGTGTAAAATAGCTACATAAAACTTGTTGGGCTTTTAAAAGTAGAAGTTACTGCCTTGCCTTGCTTTTAAAAATGCACCCTTGATTTTAAGTGTCAGGGTATTGTTTGCTTTTAAACAAGCGAATGCTGAAGAGATGCTATAAACTCCTTTTTTTATTTTGTTGCTTATTGAGAAAAAACCAATTATACTTAAGGGAAATGGGACTGAAGCCTTTCATAAAAATATATGGTATATAAGAAAACAAAGCCTCAGTCTTTCAGAGTAAGTGTGCCAAAAAAAAACCCCAGAAAAACTTTTTTTGGCATCATCCCTCGAGTAAACACCTTCTCTTGGGAACACTGCGGTACCCAAATCACCGACACAACTTGCTTGGCACCAGAAAGTTCTTTAACCAGCATCAGCTCAATCAGGGAGGAGCAACAGGCTGTGGAAACCCTGGATCCAGCCCCTGGTTGTGCAAGCAGCTTGTCACAGAGGAGGTCTCAGACCAAGTACTGCCAGCCTGGCATCCCCCCAGCAGGGACTGGCCCTCCCCCGTGTCAGGCCAGGGCTGCAGGGACATGGGGAGCTCCACGCCGGGCTCGGCTGGGCCAAAGGGGCTGCAGTTGCAGGCTCCTGTCCTTAGCACAAACGTCATTATAAGCCCCACACAGATCTTGGTGCTGCTCCCAGCCTCTGTTAGGACCTTGTAAGAAAAAGACACTCTGCTCAGCAGGAGAGCGACTCTCAGCCAAGGTTTCCCTGCCTGCGAAGCTGGGCTTGTGCTGCTCATGTCTCTCGAGTCTCCTGCCTTTCAAGGAAGGATGCGAAGTACTGGAGGGAGCGTGTTAGAGCAGCCAAGAAGAATTTCCAGTTCAAAGGATGTTTGGAAAACCCTTCTTCCAATCAGGCAATTTGCTATTTCAATTGCTAAGTGTTCCCCTTTCATTCTTGGCACTCTAGCTCCCTCTGAATTGGCTTTCTCAGCACTTCAGAGAGGCTCGTGTTACATTATGCAAGATTTAACAGCCATCTCTTCTCCAAAGGTAATACAGAAATGTCTTTTTTATGACACAACAGGGAGATTTCTCATTTGGGAAGCTGATTCTTTGTTGTTACCAAATGACTGCTTTGCTGCATCCTTCATGCAACTTTGATCTAATAACTAGCTTTTTCCTATGAAAATAAAATAAATTTTGCTGATATTTCTGATAAATGGAAGTACCTGCTGAAGGGAAATAAAAGGTTCTTCTTTATCTTTATACATGTATAACACATGTATTCATACACGGGGCAGCGTGGGGCCCATCTGGCCAGCCCACAGCCTTTGCTTACGAGCACGTGGCACTGAGAAGAAATTTCACTTAGCTCTCCTGAACTTCCTCAGCAATTTCCCAGGAAAGAGGCACTCCAGGAGTTGCTGGTGTGGCGGGAGACTTTCCGGACAGAGATTAAAAGCTTTGATAAGAAGCAGAAGCTTGTTTGCCACCTCATTTACCACACCAGGCTCTTTCTGCAAAGCACGTAATACTGGGGTTTTTTTTACCAAACCAGGGTATGAAACATAGAAAACAGAAATAGACTTGGAAATGACCCTCACCTAACGACACAGCCCATGGTCTCACTTTCTTTGAACTACTCTATGCCCCCTGTGTTGGGAAATTGCTTTCTCTGATGGACAATCACTTGCCAGAGTGGGACCCTGATTAATTTCTGCACCTCTGCAGTTGGAAGAGCAGAGCAGAGAGGAGAGAAGTGTGAAAGCCAGCACAAGAAATCACAGAATGTTAGGGGTTGGAATGGACCTCCAAAGATCATCTAGTCCAATCCCCCTGCAAATGGGAAGAACAAATTCTTCTTGAACTGACCAAGCAGTGGGGCAGCTGGATGATGTTTTCTAACCATCTGTGTGGAAAGGAGGGGGAAGACCAGGAGCTGTGTGGTGCTCACACAGCTTCTTGAGCAGCAGCAGGGCAAATTAGTCCTCCCCAAGGGACCACACAAGAGAAAATAAAATAAAATAAAATAAAATAAATAAAATAAAATAAAATAAAATAAACCCAACCAAACAAAACCAAACCCAAGACATTATAACCAGAACATGCTTGTTGGCCAGCAGTGACAGTAAACTTCCACAGAAGCTTGCCAGAGGTGACATGAGCCCCAGCCTAGGAGCAGGTTCTCCTAGCAAAAATATCCAACTGTTCTGCACAGTGACAGAGCTGGGAAAAGAGAATTCTTCAGCAGTCCTCCAGTATTGTTTTAGTTGTTGTGAAAGGCATCAAATTATTCCAAAAGACAAAACAGGGTTGTGAACATCAGCTCCTCAGCCAGTCCAAACTTTCTTCCTGTTGTAATTAAAGTACTTTGTATTTGAATTCAGCAGGGTTAAGGGGGCCATACCAAACTGTGATTTTCTGAATCTGAATTTGTGAATATTGAAGCTTCTTACACATTGCTATTGTATCTCCCTCGCCCAGCATCTCCTCTGCAAGCTGAACAGTCATAATCGAATTTGGACTTCTTCATATAGAAGTCTTTCCATAAATCTTATCTCTATTTTTGCCCTTCTCTGCCTCTTTCCTAATACAACCGGGAGTATTTCTCCGAGAAGCCATGACTGATATCCCACAGTATATGAAGTGCAAGTCCCTCAGCTCACAGACAAACCCCATCGCTTATCCAGAGCACAGTTAGAGGCACAAACTAATTGCTAACGATAAAGCATTTGCAGAGGGGTTCTGCATCCTATTTTCAGGCCAAAACAATACAGGATAAGCTCCAATTTTTCCAAATGGCACTGGATATAAATAAATAAATAAATAAATTAAAAAAAAAATATTACTTTAACTCTGTCCTGGTTTCTTGACTAGATGAAGGCAAATAACATGTTTTTCCACCAGTCTATTATTACAGCTCCAACTCTGCACAGTTTCTTGAATAGATGTGTTTTGCTCCCAGAAGATAAACTTCCTTCTCTGGAGAGATAACAGCACGATTGTGTCCAACATAGCAATTTCTAAGCTATTTCTCTAAAAATAACACTTTTCAAACCAATGGTACAAGGCACGTGCTCAAGGCCAGCAAAGCCAAAGTAGAGGGCAAGAGCATCTCCTGCTGGTCTATTGTTCTCTCCTTCTAGGCAGATCCCATGTTTGTGGGTTACTCAATGCTCTATTTACAGGTTATTCAACTCAGCATTTTGTTTATTTTACAGAGTAATCTGGGGGAAACTAAAAATGTTTCTCCCTCTGTTTTGTAGACTTTTGTCTTGCTGATCAAGGCCTGTTAGTTACTTCAGATAGTGAACACAGTCTCTTCTCTTTTTCAGCTTTTTGGGGTTTTTTTGAGTATTTCAACTTAGTTTTTGAGCAATATATCTCTGCATGGCACCTATTCTTGACCTTGCTCCTGGGCTGTATTTCTCCTGTGTCCCAACTACCTGTCCTCACTGTGTGTCAGGGATGAAACACCTCAAATCTATTTATTATAAATTTATAATCACCATAAATCTGCTTTGTATGAAGGAGGCTTTGGAACCATTTAACACCATTTTCTGGTTCTGGTAGCTGGTTAGTGACAGTTTGAGTGTGCATGAGTACATTTGCTCAAGTACTGCCAAGAAAACATGTTCATATTTTCCAGTGATATTTCTAAAAGTAATTTGATACATCAACAGCTTCTCCAGTTAAGCACCAGAGCTCTCAGATTATACAATCTTAGTGAGGAGCAGAGCTGAGCTTAATGAATAAACAGACTCAGTCACATTAAGGTTTCTGGTGTTCACCAATTGCTTTTTTCCAGAGCACACCCAGGTTGGCTTCTGAGTAACAGGCTTAATGACCACAGGGCACAGGGACACTACAGGGTTGGGGATGCTGGGAATGCTCTGCTAAAGCATTGAACAGGAGGGTAACCAGCCCCCAGACCCTGCAAACAGCATCTCCCAACAGGCCTGGGAACAGTAGAATGTTTCCAGAGTGTGTCAGCATTTACTGAGATGCTTTTATCTCTTCACCAAAGCAGGAAGAGCTGCTGTGTGTCCTGAAAACCTCTTATGGCATTTTAATTAAAGTCTCTAAGCAAAACCTTTTTCCTTCCTCCGTCAGCCTCCCTGCCCCCAGCACCCTGCTTTCCATTTTTATTGGATTGATTTCTAGACTGACCCTATCTGACAATTGGACACTGCAATCACGGTGATTTTTTTTCCTCCTCTTTAATCGAGAGGCTTATGATGAGAAAATAACCTCAGTGTGTGCTGGGGGCCCACAACCTTTACACAAGGGTCCTGCAAACCCCCCCCCGGACTGGTACAGTGCTGGTGCACCATCTAGCTGGGATGAGCACTCATTAACATTCTTCCTTATAAATATTCTACCCAAAGGTGTTTGTCAGCAATTAAGAGCTGAGGTAACCCTTCAGGGCTTTGCACCATCCATCCTCTGCAGACAGGTGCTCCCTGAGCTAAGGACCCAGCCTGGATTTACATCTGGGGTGCATCTGGAAACACTCCCGGCGCGGGCCTGTGTTTGCCACCCATCGCTCACCCAGCAGCACCCCACACTCAGCCCCACCGAGGAGCACGTCCTACCCCATGGCACTGGCTGAGCCCCACAGGTGGGGGGTCCCACCGAGGAGCACGTCCTACCCCATGGCACTGGCTGAGCCCCAGAGGTGGGGGGTCCCACCGAGGAGCACGTCCTACCCCATGGCACTGGCTGAGCCCCACAGGTGGGGGGTCCTGTACCACCACTGCTGCGCTGCGCCCGTGAGCTGTTAGGTTTGGTTTATTTCTCCCGCATGGAAACTCATTTGTTATTTTACGTTACTGCCTGAAGCTTTGAAGCGTCTCTTCCTGCATCTAAAGTAGGAGAAACCCTCCCTCTGCAATGTGCACATTCAGGGCTGGCTCTCCCAGGCTCACTGCACAGCTCAGAGGTCAGGGGTGGGGAGGTTTGGTCAAACCCATTGTGATGAGCAGAGAGATTTCCATTTAAAGAGCAGTTAAGAAGTGACTATACCAGGGCTGTACGCATCCTGACACCCGAGTCATCGTCCTGCAGCACGGTACACCTATCACTGAAGAAAAATAAACATGCTAATGCTAAGTTGTGGGTTCAGGCTGAATATTGGGACAAATTTCATTACTGAAAGGATTGTCAGGCATGGGAACAGTCTGCCCAGGGAGGTGGTGGAGTCACTGCCTTTGGAGATGTTTAAGAGCCAGGTAGATGTGCTTAGGGCCATGGCTTAGTGGTTTTGACAGGGCTAGGAATAACATTGAACTTGATGATCTTGAAGGTTTCTTCCAGCCAAAACGATTCTATGGTTTATGCAGAAACACCACCAGATAAAGGAACCCCTGGGGTGGGAGCTGCTCGCACTCCAGCCCCGTAGCGATGCAGATTCAGTGGCACGTCTTCTTCACAGGCCAGCAGCCAGCACTTCCCATGCTTCACTGGGTTTTCTCATCAAACCGAGGGGATGAACAGCTGGTGCCTACAACAGTAACCTTATGTTTCAGTGACATTCACACCCGTTTATAGCAGGACTCTTGCACCGCCAGGCACCATCCACACGGATGGCTAAGGAGGTCACAAGCCCACATCCCGCAGTGGAGGAGCCAGCCCAGGGCAGCCAGCTCTGGCACCACAGGGCCACGTGTGGCCACCAGCACCTCCCCTGGGGCACACCAGCAGCAGGACAGCTCTACAGACAGGACAGCTCTATGTTGATGCTTTCTAACGTACGGGATGGCAAATAAAGAAGAATTAACAGAAGAAACCGTAAGGGCTGTCACAAAGGACACATCAACGTTTGACTCAGGGCAGCTGCTGAGGACCTGTATCAGACTCAGTCACACTGCTCATCTCCAGCTCAGTTTGTCTCCTTTCAGTCAATCTTTTCTGTGTGCTCTTGCAGCAGGGCCCGCATTGCATGTTTGTTCAGCCCCAGCATAACGGGGCCCTGATTTCATTTAGGGGTTCCCTAGGCATTACTGTAATATAAATGTTAATTAATAATAAAGCCTCTTAAAATCCCACATCCTTAATGATATATGTGGCCTGACTTTAAATTTGTCTTTAAAAACCACCTCACTGCATCTTCACAAGAAATAAATTCAGGATTCAGACCTCTCCTCTCAGCAGCAAGTGCTGTAATCTCAGACTTGCCCTTGGAGACGTGTATTTATATCTCTGCTGAAAATGTCACACTTGGGCTTTACAAACCAAGCCCACCAGATCTAGTCTTTCCTCCAGTTCCTTCCAGAAGTCAGTTTTCCCAAGCCTCCCCTACATGAGTCCTTGGGAAACCTGTCACAGGATGGGAATAGTGCTGGGAAGAGGCTGGATCCTGCTTCATAAGAGCACATGACTTTGGGGTCTTTCTGCTCTTTCTCCACCCTGCCTGGTGCTGTGCAAGACTCATGGTAGGATCTTGCTCAGCTCTAAAGTCCTGCCACAGCCCAGGCAAAGCTGAGAATCCAGGTTTTCCAAAGCTGCTCCCGTGTCTATCTCAGATCCTGGTGTCACATTATCCAGATTATCCACTTGCACATTCATGGAGTGTCCTCTGCCCACAAAGATTTGGCCCTTGCCTCATGCTCATCCTCTGAGCTCTCCACACTAAGTCTGCCAGCAACAGCAAAATCCTCAAGCAGCTCTCTCTGACTTTGCAATTCTTGGCTTTTGTCGGTAATTTGTGTGCCAGCTTTGCTGTTATGTTAATGTGCTGAGAAGGGTTTCTCTCGGCAGGCAGCACCGCACTGGGGGCTTTCCTAATGGGGATCAATGGGGCAGAAAGAAAACAGTGAGCCAGGGCTCTGCAGAGCCCTCCTCCTGCAGCCTCTCGTGACCTGCTGCTGCTGTGCAGAGCTGCTCCTCAACACCTGGCCAGGGATAGATTGCTACTGGTTCAGTTTATATACTGGTTGACTGTATATACACAACAAACATCCTGCAACAGAACAGACCTTGGACTGAGTCACGGACGGGTTTGCGAGCACCTTGGGGCTCAGAGAGCTTGGTGGCAGAGCAGGGACAGCTAAGACCCCAGCCAGAGAGGTTAAAGCAAATGTGGGGCATTTCTGAGCCTTTTAAGTTGCCAGGCTCCCTCCTCTCCCCTGCTCTTATCCCAAGAGCCTCAGAGAGATTCCTGTTTTTCTGAGGAAGGTGACAGACGTCAGCCAGCGCTAACGTGGCTCTGACAGAGGAGCAGAAGTCACTGAGAACACAGGGTCCGCTTTGATTGATTCTGAACTGGCAAAGGGGAAATGGAAGAAGAGAAGGAAGAAGATGTGAAGGGAACATTTTAAAGGCCACGGGCAATGAGGCAAGTCAGGAAGAATAATAAGAGCCCCAGCCTGTATTAGGACTTCACTTACAAATAACTTCCAGAAGGCAGCTATGAGATCAATGTGATTTCATACCCGATTAAACCGCACTGCACAGAGTCCTGGAGGCTGCTTATAAGCTCCATTTCTGCTCTGTGCTGCTCCCAGACACAACGCTCCCATAGCATTTACTAATTATTTGTTTACTCTGTTCAAGTGCTTTCTCAGCAGAACCAGGCTTAGAGTGACCAGCAGGCAGTGAGATGGGGGCACCCATGTGCCCCAGTTCCTCCAAAGCCCAGCTCACCCCAGCAGCATCCCAGCTGGCACGGGAAGGAGCTGTGCACCAGCTCCAGCACCACATGCTGCAGCATGAGCAAAGGTGAGAGCAGCTAAAGCAACATCACTGGTGGTGGTTCACCTGCAGCCAGACTGGCTGGTTGGAGCCTCCTGCTTGGGGAGAAGAGGTTTGAACCACCCCCCTCACACTCAGCATTTCAACAAGGTGCAAAGCATGACTCAGATTTTCACACGATATTTTCCCCCCCTTTTTTACAGAGCCCTCTGCCAGCTCTGGCTGTCACAGCACAGGCTCCCCAGATGAGAGGCAGTTGGGGGTTAGTTGGACATGCGCGTGGGGAAGCGAGATCAGAGCTGCTCATCTGACATTTCTCCCCCTCCACCCCCCGTTTCCAGGGAAGGCCTAGAGCAGATGTGCCTCTGGTTATTGACTTTCAGACACCTTTGACATTCACAGCTTCTGCCTTTGGCGGGGAAGGATTCCAGCAGCAGTTTATTCTAAAATTGCCAATAGAGATAATCTGCAGCCCTCGCTCTGTCTGACCTCAGAGCGATGCTCCCAGCCCAGGCAGCCACACGCTCCCACTGCCAGCCCAGCCCCAGACCCAACACCAATAACTCACAACAACAACAGTGAGCACGAGCTGCACAGGGGAGGAAACATCACCCATTTCTGCACCTGGGTGCTAGGTGGGGACTGCTGACAGCACACTGCTGTTAGAGAACCCCTTTTGACTGTCCTTGCTCCTCCAGCCCCAGGCTGGATCAGCTTCTCATCCGTTGTCAGCAGCACCGGCTGACACGTTCGAATGCTTCCAGTTAGGAACTGAGACCCTGTGAGAGTAACACAGAAAGGCACCAGCACTGCAAGGGGCTGGCAGGTGCCAGTGGGAGGGAAATCAAGAACCCGTCCACGTGCGCACTCCGCAAAGAGATTAAAATGCAAGATAAACAGTAGAGTCAAACACCAGAAGCATGTTTAGTTTTTCCTCTCTCAGGCACTTGCTATTTTCACAATGGCAGCCAGAAGAAAAAGAAAAAAACCAACCAAATAAATAAAAAATCTGAAAATAAACCAACACAAGATCTGGGCAGCAGGAAAGCCAAGGCTGATGTTTCCTCGCTAGCATATTTAATAACATGAAGGCGAAGGAAGCAGCAGGGCCAGACACTCAAGAATATTTCTTACTCTTCAGATTTCAATCTTAAAAATTAATATGGTGACTGATGAAGATTGCTTTCCTTTTACAGACAGAGGAGCAGAGGTGCAGCAGGACAGCTCCATGAAAGATGTCAGTGCAGGAGATGGAACACAAGGGCAAGTCCTTGTTTAAATGTGAGCCCCGCAGGGAATGGGCTAATGCATTACATGGATGCGTGAGAAACCTGGGAAAGACACGGGGTGACGGCTTCAGTCTGGTAGCTGTGATGTTTCAAACTGTCTCATTAAATGCATATCCTTTTCCCAGAAAGCATAAATTACCCTGCACTTCAGCAAAGTCACAGTAGCAATAAATCAGCATGAGACGAGTCGGGCTCGAGCCCTCTTACATGGGTCAGGAAATCGCTGGTTCGTGGGGAGCAGCTACAGCATCAAACGCTGCTGTGCAACGGGGGAGCAACAGGGAGCTTGAGCTCCTCGGGGGTGATGGATTGCATCTTGGATGCTGCTCCAGAACTTGATCAAGTTCTAATTTTATTACATCTGCTGAGAAAATACAGCTGAGTTTTTATCGCCCAGGAAACCCTTTCTCTAGTCCATATAATAATTTATTGAAAAAAAAAAAAGAATTACTCCTTCAGTTCAATAATGAGAGGACACTTGTGTGGCCACCACTATTAATTCCAGGCCAGCCTGCCAGCATCTCGAGCCTTTGCTAATTCCATGCTGAAGGTCCCCAGGCTCACCCCCGCACACACTGGACTGTGCTGGCAGCACTGCTACGGCTGTGAGAGATCCTCCTGAAAAACCACCAGCACAAAAGGGAGCTCAGGGGACAAATTTCCATAAAGCCAACACAAATAAATCAAAGGGACACTGCCAAGACAGCCAACGGTCCCTGGGAACCAGCGTGTGAACTGTCCCTGACTAGTGCTGAACAGTCCTCTCCTCCCAGGCAGTGACCAGGGGCACAGTTCAGGGAAATGTCCAAAAGGACGGACAATAAAATTATATATGTATAAAATATAACATCTATAAATCCTCCAACATCACACATAGGAGGGAACCAAGCGGTGCAGAGGCCACTCGATAAACCTGAGCAGCTGCTGCTGCAGAAAGCCCAACACTGAGCAGGGAGTGAAGCCCAGACCCTCCAGTTCAGAGGACCAAGGGAACCAGCCTGATGTTATCCCACAAGCCAGGCTTGCTCACAGTTAACGAATGATTTTAGATTTGTATTCAGGTAGTGCGAGTTGAAATACAAACTGCAAACTTTTTCAGTCTCATATATAAGGTGATTTGCATAATTTCCTATTTGCATGGGGCTCCTATTTAATTTTTTTCCCCCTGCCTTGTACGATCAAGTGTACCTACCTCCAGATGAAATGCATTTCAAGTTGAGAGGATTAACCTGCCTGCAAGAAGTGACAATGCTGACTGCTTGTTATCTACAAAATACAACTCCAGGGTCCCTGCGAGCTGGAAAAAGCTTGGCTGTCTCCATTCCTGTCACAGGAAATTGCATCACCACCGTTCCCAGGCGTTTGAGAAAGAAGGCTCATAAAACACCTGCCCAGGATCCCCTTTTCTCCCTCTCTTTTGGTGCCTTGGCCACACGTAGGTGGGGATGCTGTAGCTCACAGAAAGCTCATGTACCATCCACCCAGAGATCCCAGGTTTGGTGTCCAAGGCTCCCAGTTCCCACAGGGGTGCAGCATTGCACCTTCTGCCCAGGGGAACAGAGCTGATTTGTCTCTGAACATTTCAGCTCCCTCTCGCTAGGGCATAAAAGGGATTCAAAGCTGCATCTGAGGGGGAACAGCTATCAGGAAAAGGGCAGCTTTGTAGCTGCTCTGAACGACACGGGTCTTTGGAGGAACACGAGCTAAACGTCCGTGTTGGTAATCAAGATGATGCCAGCTCTGTAGGGCATGGAAGAGATGGGTCATCCTGCCTGCCTCAGTTTCCTCACATCAAGTAGAAGGGTGGTAGTACTGGCAAGAACAAAGGTCAATTGCTAAGATTAATTAATATCAGCTTGCAAAATGATTTGGACTGAGCTCCTCAGAGGGCAGATTCATACCCAACAATCGAGCCCAGGCCATCCCCACTTACATCTCACCTAATCCACAGACCCACCACCAGCACGACTCAACAAACATTCCACTTGCTGCTCACAGGAGGAAGGGGAGCACCTCAAAGACTTTAGTGCTGCCAGGTCAGTGAGGTGTCTCCACCACCCTCCCGAGCCCACGTGGGTTTCCCATCTGTGCCACCTGAATGCTGGAGACGAAATGGCTCTTTGTCTAACAGGAATTAATATTTAAGGCAGGATTCTTCACACCTGCCAGGCTGGCTGGCCAGCCCGCCTCCTTCGCGGGCAGAAAAGCCTGCATTGATCCATGGCTAAAAATAGACCTCCAAGGTTCAGAGGCAGCACCACCAGCTCCCCCAGTGAGGCTGCGAAAGGTTTCTTGCATCTGTTGCCTGGCAGAAGACCAAAGTATTTTTCTGGTACAAGGGGCTTTTTTTCATGCATCACCAATGAACAGAGCTGCTATTTTTAGCTCTAATAAGCATATTTAATTTCCTACTGCCTCATTTTGGCTGTTTTGTGCAGCTAGCATTGCTGAGTCTCCCTGGGGACCGGGGAGGACCAGCCCCGTGCCGCTGGCCGGGCTGAGCTCCGTGCTTTGTAGCTGGTTTATGTCCCTCGAGCATCTGAACCGAGGCTGCTCCTCTCAACGCCACCATACCCTGGGATTCAGTAAAGAACTATGTGCCAGGGTCACCCCAGTTGTAACCCTGAGGCTCCCACCTCTGCGGGTCAGAAGGGTCCTCTGGGCAAGGACGCCCACATCCCTCAGCCTCTGTTACTATTTGGGGCAGCAATACTCTCCCATTGCACAGATAATTAATCAACACAACATCAAAGGTCGCTCATTTGAAGGTATAAAAAGCAGAGTAAGACAGTTTGGAGTCATTCCCAATTAAAAAAGAGCCATGGGAAGAGCAGGAACAGTGAAGTCATTTCCCACTGGAAATGCCGCATGGTGCAGGGAGAGCGGAGCCGGCACTGCCGGGCCAGGGCTCAGCTCCTGCACATTACTCAGTAGCTGACCACTGGGAGGGTTTAACTGGGAGCACTGGGGACCCTCCGTGCTGGATGGCCCTGACCAGGCAGCTGTCCTGCAGCACAAAATGGAGCGACTGGTTCAAAGCCAAAGCCCTGCTGTGGAATCAGGGCATGTGTTCCTCAGACAGGCTGAGCTGGACAATTTTAATTATTGAACTAATTCCAATTCTCTACTAATTGATTTCTAACCCAAAAGCAGCCACGGAATTCCAAAGCAGGGACCTACACTTGCTCCCACCACAACCACTTCCTCCTTTAACAGGCAGAGGCCGGCAGAACCACGCTGCGTGGGCCAGTGAGAGACCTTCCTTTGGCAGATTACTTCAGAAGCATCACAACTCCTGATCTGCTGCTGCCGTTTGCTCATGAGCACGCTGGGCTGTACTTCCCACCAGCATCTCCTGAGACAGAGGCAGCATTCAAAGTAGGGTCCAAATTCACTTTCCATCCGTTATTGGTTTTGGTTACGAGGGAAGGGGATGCAAACGCTTAACGGGGCTTTATGTCAGAGCTACTGTATCAGCACATGGTGTCCCCACATAACTCACTGTCAAGTCCAGGCTGCAAATACAGATCTAACAACTAGACAAATAAAGAATATGGGCTGTTTATAGCTCAGTCCTTATCCTCCAGTAATCAATATGGCTCATTAGGTTTATGAGACAATCATGTCTTCTGCTACCCCGGCCCAGAACCTCTGAGTAATGGCTTGCTGATGCCAAGTAATTATAATGATGTCTTGCAAGTGAAGCAGAAGCAACCAAGTAAACTGATTTAAAGCAGTTTAATCGGGCTGAGTTTTCCTCGAGCTCTCTTTCCACTGTTTTACCTCTGACTTTAGCAGCCCAAACCTGCACTTTATTAGATATTCTTGTGGGTTTCCATGCTGGGGACTTGGGGAGTGTTCTGCTTTCAGATCCAGTGGTGTGTCAGTGGCACATGTCTCTAGATGAGGACACGGACTCTTTTGGAAAAAGCCATTCCTCTGCCAGTGGCTTGGCAATCAATGGCTTGGCAATAAACAGGGCATGCTCCTGGGACTCAGCACAATGATTAAAGTAGCGGCAATTACAAGAGCAACACTATTAACTGGGGGTAGAGAAATGATGCTGCAAGCGAGAAAAGCTCCTCCGGACAGCAAACTGCTCCTGCAGAGCTGCTCCTCCAGCCCATCCCCTCAGAGGGCTGTATCTGTACCCCACCATAGGGCAGCTACCCCAGGCTCTGCAGCAGGCAGGGGTAACTCTGCCTGGCCACAGCAGGGCTTTCTGCTTGTCCTGTGATCTGGTGCTTGGTTTGCCTCGGGTCTGGTTTGAAATGTATGGGCCCAGCCTTTGCTGCAGAGATGGCTTTGAGATACCCCCCAGCTTGGGAAGGCAGGGTCTGACCAGCATATTTTCCTCTCATGATGGCTGATTTGGAAGCAGCTATTGTACATGAGATTTTCAGACTTTGAGAAACCAGACACCTTATTGGAAAGGTGTTTTAAACCCCTCTGCATCTCTGTTTCTTTTGTGGAAGCAGCTACTTGGAGCCCTGCAGCATCTGCAGGAATCACACTCTCCAAGCCCCTCTAACTCCATTCTACCACCTCCTCTCTACTCCTCCCTCTGTCCTGATGCTCCAGCTCTCACTCAGACGCTTGCCCGAGGAGTGGTAAAGTGTTTGATTTTATCATGAGCTGGATACTTGGCTTAATAGCCAAGGTTAACTCTTTTTCATCTCCTCAGAGCAAAGTGGCCAGTCTATCACTACAAACGTTTGATCGGACACTTCTCCCACCATCATTTCTCACATTCGCAGTCCCTCTCAGCTCCCACCCTGCCCAGCACCTCTCCCACCGCTTCAGAGAGACACCAGCTCCTGTGGGCTGAGAGCCACAAGTGTTCTCTGGATTACTGCCTTGGCAGGGCTTAAACATTTGCTGCAGACATAAGCCCTGTCATGGTTGATTTTATTTATTGTTTTGTAACTGTATTTCCAAACAAAACAGAAAGTGAACAAATAAACTGGGTGACAGAGCTATAAAGCCCATGACTGCTCATTCACTTGAAGGAAAGCCTGCCTCAACTAATTAACCTGTGCCAGCCTTGTGCTGCTCATAAACAAGCCATGAATTAATATTGTATTTTTTCAAACAGCCAACATACTAAATATTTATTGGGCAGCAAAACAGAAATCGCTCCCCTGTCTAGGCTAAGCACAACAACAACAGGAGGATGAGTTCTTTAAATGAGAATGAAATAGTAGAACAAGTTTGTTTCTCTGCTCTTGCTTCCCATGCTGAGCACATCTGGACCGCGCTGGAAGAGCCAAGTGAGTGTGTGTGTGGAAGGGGCTTGAGCTGCAGCCTCCCTGGCGCTGGGGGGATTACAGAAGCAAGTGCCACAGCTCTGGTTTTCTGCACCGTATCTCCTCACGTATCCAGTGTGAGGATGGATTATGCCACTCAGCAATCTGGGAAGCTGAGGGTTTGCTTCCCTCCTGCACCCACAGAGGTGAGCACATGAAACACGTAAGCGAGGCCAGGCACGAGACGGGCAAGTGGCCTCTTGGAAACACAAACCACAGGAAAAGCTGGGAGAGGGCAGCAGTAGGGACAAGGGTCTGCTGGCCCCACAAGTATGTGCAGAAGTTGTCTGCAGGCTTTTGAGACCAGCCCTGTGCATTTACTGAATTTACACGCATAATGGGAGACTTAAGAAAAATAGAGAGGGGCAGAAACACAAATCAAGGAGTAACATTTTTTGAAGGAGAAATTACAAATTGCAGTTTAATCACATAATCACTTTGACACTCTCAAGCAAGCTAATTTCTTCCCTTGCCTCATTTCACCCACTTGGCAAGATGAATCTTAATGAATAACGTCCTATGAATATTTAATTTTTTGATCAATCTGAATCCCCCCCCCCATCCCTACCTGCTGGATGGATAAATTGGCTCTCTCCCCTCTTCCTCTTGCAAACATACAGAGGAAAACAGCTTCTCCTTTCACTTCCATCCTGCACTGGGGTTTTTTTCCATTTTTCCTCCTGTTTTGGCCAAGCAGTGGTCGTCAGTCACCCCTTGCCTGTCCTCTGGCAGCTCCCTGGGGCTTACCAAGCAGGCAAGGAGCCCCTCACCAGAGCACTGGGGCCAACACTACCAGCTTATTTCACCCCATAAGCCACCCACCAGCTCCAGGGAACATCCTTAAACTGGGAACACTTGGCAGACAAGTAAATTGATTGCTGAGAATTGCAGATCGTTAGTGTGAATTGATTATCTCTAATGGTTTTAAAGCAATTTAAATGTAACTGGATTGTTTGGGCAAGAATTTGGTGTCTAAGGAGAGTGCAATAGCAATCCCCTGCTAATGAGCATTGACTGGCTCCTGCACACGGGCCAGGGCCTGGGGGTCGCCTGGCTCGAGCCATCACACCTCAGCGCATCACTAAACGTGGATGAGCTGGTGCTGGGGAGCTGTGGGGTCCCTGCCAGAGATGCCCTTTTAGGAATTAGCTGGCCATGTCTTCTCGGGCTCGTCTCAGAGCTGGCGACCACCTCTCATGGCAGGATAAACAATCCACCCTATTCCCTGCCTGTTTTATTTGCTGTTTATCTGTCCAGACTGTTTAATCATTTTCTGCCTAAAATTACTGAATTAGAAAAATCTTTTCAGAGTTATCACTGGTTTCAAGCTGGACATCAGTGCCCTTGGTTGTACCATCTCAGTACAACCCATCCACACCACTGCTGCTCCTAATAAGCTGTGGTGAGTTACCTGGCTGTCCTGAGGCAGTGAGAAACACCAACCAGAAAGCCCCGAAAAGCCATCAGATTTAGGGGTCTTCATGTTTGTGCCAAAGGCTGCTGAAATCTCCAGTCTGAAGGAAAAGCTGCATTTTTAGCTCAGCCTGACAGGGTATTTTCTAAGCTTTGCTAAGTGAATGTGGCACCCAAGGAAATGCTGGAAGAGTTCTTGCAGGTGCACACTGGGATAGTGCAATTTTGCCTATAAACAGCTTCACACCAGAGAAGCATACTGAGCAGGCTGGGGCTCCCACCCTGGCTTGGCAGTGGTCAAGATTATTTGCAGTGGCTGGGATGCTCCACTGGGTCTGTGCTGTGCATGGCAGGGTGGGACAGAGCAAGAAACCACCTTCCCAGCACACAAGAAGAATGTGAGGACCAAGAGTTCAGAAACCATCAAAAAAACCCCATTCTCAGTGAGCTGTGACGGGCGATACTCGGGGTGGGTTACTGCAGCCTCACCTGCTCTCCACTGAGCTAAAGAGAGGCACACAGCACTGCAGGAGCATCACAACTTATGTGCTTATGGGCTTGGTCACTTAAGTGAGATCTCCAGGAATTCCAGGAGCTTTTGGCCACATTGCTCCTGACACACCAGAGAGAGAATGTGCCTTTGGCCAGAAATCCACATTGATAACCCCCAGGAAGGCTCCCACTGGCTCTGAAATGCAGTGTTTGTAACCCCAGTCCTGGTTTAACTCTGTATCCCCTGTTCCTTATGCCATTCCCTAGCACAGAGGTGGTTACTGCTTAATGCAATTTGTGCTTTCTATAAATTATTCAAAATAAATCTTAGATTACAAATTATGGATGTACTGCAAAAGATAATCAGGAAATTTAAGGCCTGTTTTTGTTGAAAAGTAAACAAGGTGCCAGCTTCATGAGGAGGCAGCACATTAAGTCCTGCATTAGAGTAGATGAGATCTCACCCTGTCCTGACCCACTTCTCCCAGTCCCCTCCCTCTTCAGCCCTATTTGCTTTTGGACTTGATCACCCATCTCGATCTCGCACGACTCCAGTTTACCACCTTTTACATAGCTCAGGTGATGCAGAATGAGCCAGGCAGAGCTAGACAGGCTTCACCACCTTCGGGTGAAATCCCAGAGCTGTTTATACATAACCCCGATGCACCAGCTCCCTGCTGGCTTTAACCGTGACCTTGAATCCCTTCCCCACCATTGCCCTTCCCCCAATACTGACTCTCACCTCAGAGAGCATTCACCTGTAACGGGAGGCTCAGCACTTCCCACAGCCTTCCAAGCTAACTGCCACAAACCAGTGAAACCAATCCCAGACTTCATGGAGGATGGGGACCCATCACTGGGGGTCTCCTGCAGATTTGCATTATTGATTACAATTGATGAGAGGAACCAAGCTGCTCAGTCCTTCTGCAAAGAGCAAAGCATCTGAGAGCAGCGGCCAGGGCTGGAAGAGCACTCGCACCCCCCAGTCCCCTGCACCCTGCCTGTGCTCCAGCCCAGCTAGCTCACTAGGAACTGTGCTCAGTCAATCAGCACAAATGCTTCACTCCCATTCATCGCCCAGTACTCAAGTCTGCCAACTGTCTGAGCAAGTGAGAGGCTTTCAGGGTGGTTGGCACGTGCCTGTTTGTTTAATCTGTTTGTTTGAACTGACAGTCCAAGCGCTGGAAATACAGCTGAAATGTCTCCATGAATTGAGGGGAGGGGAAGAAAGCCTGAGCACTGGTTGCAAGGCTTTCCCAGCTCTCAGACTGCACACAGCAGGTCTGCAGAGGGAGAATGTTGGATGGAGATGTCTTGGGAAGCTGCACAGACTCTGAAATGCTGGGACCTGTTCCTGCCTCTGCCCCACATTCCCTCTGGGCTTTCAGGAGTCATTAGCCAAGACCCCCCCCATCCTTGCCCTTCTATGCAGTGTGATTTCTTAGACCCTGTCCTTGCCCTAGAGATCATGCAGGGCAAATTGGCTCTGTGCATGCAGCAGCCCTGCGAGGAACTGTTGATCCAACCCTGGCTTCCAGGTTGTGCCCAATACCAGCACCTAATACAGCAGGCTCCACACTCCCTGTTATCTTTTTTGTTTCCAAAAATAGGTATTAATTTACCAGGTCCTAATTCACCTCTGCATTAGAAGCAGCCAAACTATTGGCTTCCTGCATTATTTGTCTCTCTGGTAGGACCTCCAGGCAGCTCATCAGAATTTCTCAAAGAGCAGAGGGAAGTGAGTGACAGTTAATAAAACAGAGTTTTCAGTCCCTTTAAGATGATCAAAAGGAGAGACAACAGCATTTCATCTCTTTCAGATGTAGCTCAGCACAGTTTGTCTCTGATGATGAAGATCCTAGAGCTGCCTTCTGGAGTGGGCACGAATTGCATGGAAAAACCAGTTGAGCTGGGGAGATGGAAGCACTGACTGGGCTGGGGTGGGTGCTGGGGGCAGAGACTGAGGCTTTGTGCTTTTGGGGATGGTGGCTGCAGTTTTGGGGCTCGTGCTGCAGCTGGGGGAGAAGCAGAACTGCCTGGAAGAAGTGTGGTCGGCCAAGGCTCATCGCCTTCTGGCTTCCAACTGCTGCTGTCAGTTCAGTGACCCTGTCCTGTCAGCGCGTGAAAATGAATCCAAAGGAAAAGTGTTTTAAACAACTTGTGACACGGCACTTTCTAAGGCTGTTGTCATGTTTGATCACTCTGCACCGACTATGAATCAAGGTGACACAGTCCCTGGTGGCTCAGCCCATCGGGCAGTGGGTGCTGTCCTGCGCAGTCACAGAGAAGTGCCTGTCTGCAGACACTGCCCATCGGTGAGGAAAAGAGGTCTGCAGGCTCTGCTCATTTCCTGCATTTCACATTTTCCAGGTGTAGAGGCAGCCAGAGCAAATCTGAACTTATCACAGATCTGGTTTGCAATAAACCTGCCCTGAACTTTGAAAGGCCAAGAACACTCCTTCAGTGCCCAGAGCTGAACCCCATCAGCCTCTCAACTGGCTGATGTCACTTTCTCTCCCCTAGAAACTGTAAATATCACCCAGAGAAGCCTTTAGAAAATTGCCGTGATGTTCTGGAGAGCAGAAGAGCTCAGACAGGCATTTCAGATGAGCAGTCAGGAAAGGAGCACTTGGCCAGGGATGAGCAGAGCTCAGGAGTGAACAAGGACAAAGTAGTTCAGGAACAGGAGTGAAGGAATGAAGACAAAGAGGGAAAGAGATGTCTGTGCAAGGAAAGGCAATATTTTAAACACAATACAATCAGACAAGCCCTTCCTTCTTGAAATGAACGCACCAATACAGCAGCTCAGGCACAGCAAATTTGGCCAAAGACACCTAAAGCTGGCAACACGAGTCTTATAATAAGTGATTCCCTTCAAACAACTCTAATATTAGAGAACAAGAAGAGAGGCTGCCCTGGCATAATTTTCAATTCTCAGACACTTTGTAATAACCTGGAGCTGGTTTCTGGGTTATTTCCCCAGGATGCCCCATCTTCCCCAGTGAGGTCCAGGGCAGAGGCACTGCCAGTGGCTGCTGCAACCTCACCCCCCACACCACTTGTGCTGGGGACACAAACCCCAATAGGGTTCTGTGTCTGAGGCCAACTGGGGACCCCATTGCCAGCATCTGCTGAGCAGCCAGCGAACCCTTTCCCCTGCCCACAGCATCTCATTCGAGCTGGCTGTCAGCTTCCCCTCTTCCTCCTCCTTCAATTATCCTCACAGTCCATATCTCTGAGCTCTTCCCTGTGACCTCTGCCTCTCCACATCTCTTTCTCTGAAGCTTCTACTAGCATTAAGTTAATTTTGCACAGACTTTGCAAGCGAGAAATAAGTCCCATCTATGAAAGTTTCAGCACAAATTCATCTCAAGTGTTAATTTAAAGCCTCATCAGCATAGTTTCTGTGCAGCAGCAGCACAGAATTGCCTCTCTCTAAAGCCATCTTAACTTTGGCACCTTCCACGCCCGGTTACATCCCATCCAAAGCATTTTTCTTCATTTGCAGGAGCAGGGGAACTGCTTAGTGGGGGTACCACGTGCTGCTGCCCCCTGCTCACGGCAGTCACTTCATTAAGGGAAGGGCTCTTCTTTAAACCGCGGCTTCATGCTACGCAAAAACCTAAATCTTACCACAAGGATTTTAATTTGGGATTAACCGATCGGGAAATTAGATCACTTGTTACATCAATCATCTTGCACTCCCTGTTACTTCACGCTCCAAATAACTTTGCTGCAGGAGGATGCCAAGAGCTGGGTACCAGCAGTCAGGATGCTGCCGAGCGGGACAAGGGTGCCTGGCAGTAGATAACCTGAAGCCTTCTGCTCAGGGACCACCTGCAAACAGCCAGTGCTCACCTCTAACACTACTTGTGATTTTTTAGTTACCTCAATGTCCAAGTCGTGCCTACAAGCTGCACACAATCGCTCAGCTGCTCAGTCTCTGGGCTTTAAATAGGAACCACTTCTATTTCTTATACGTGCCTGTTCTCTTTGGGATAAGCCTATCCCTTAGGATTAGTATTTTCTTACTTATGCAAGAAAATTTTACTCAGAAGAGTAATTTCTTGAGACTCAGTGAAGACAGCCACAAATGCAACTGCTTGCAGATGATCCCCACTCATAAAATCATCTGTTTCCACCATTGCTCCTGCTGGCAAAGAGCTCACTGGTCTGTTCCTAGCACACAGATCCAAAAGAGGGGTAGACACAAGTGAAACAATTTTCAACCCCATCAGCCTCTCAACTGGCTGATGTCACTTTCTCTCCCCTAGAAACTGTAAATGTCACACAGAGAAGCCTTAATGTGATGAAGCTGTGATGTTCTGGGGAGCAGAAAAGCTCAAACAGGCATCTCTGGTGAGCAGTCAGAGTTAAGAGCCACAGAACAGTTTTTCCAGACTTTCAGTACAGATAAAGATTCTAGGTAAATATTTCTTTAAAAGCTTTTAATTTCAGAACTTACTTTTTTGCAGCCCCATTCAGCTCCGAGTCCCAGAGAACGCTCCTACAGCCCAGCCACTCCCCGAGGCTCCAGCAACCAGCCCCAGCTCTCCAGGTGCTGCTGTGGGTGGCAGATTTATTGACTCTCTCTCCTGTTTGGCAGCTGGTTTAAATCAAAACCCATTAAAAATGGTGCTCAAGACTCTGCCATTGTTTGGTGTGTGTATCTTACAGTGTAGAAGCTGACTTACAGAGAGAGCCAGCCTGGCAGGCAGGCGTGGATGTTATGTCACTTACAGATGCTATGTTATTTGTAAACAGGAACTTGTCTGGACTGCAGCTACTTCCAAAAGAAATCCATGTGAATTATTTCCCTGCTCTAAACAGTACATGAGAATCCCTTGTCCAAGGTCAAAATCAGTTCATTATCCTGTTAAAACAAATAAATTTGTATGTATGTAAATATTTGTGTGCATGCCTCTGCATTGACAAGCACATGCACACAGACACGCCCCCCCCATCTCATAAATTCTTGCTTTTTTGCTTTCATTTCTAGGGCAACACTTAATAGAAGATGCAACATCATAGAAAGCCCAGCTGGGGAAGCCACGATAGAGCCAAGGTCCCAGAAAGCCAATTACACTGTAGGAGAGGGGGACGATAACTAATGAGATTTGCATGGAAATAACTGATCTCCTGATAGAAAGGATCACACAGACTGTGCTGGGGACAGTGCTGCAGGGAAAGGTAAAGGCAGAGGATCAGAATCCAGCAGACGTGGCTCTCGTAATAAGAGTTTCTTTGTTAGAGACGGCTGCGCAGGAGGCTGAACTGGTGGAGATCTGGCTGCATTCTTGCAAAGGCCATTCATTGAAAATTAATGGCAGCTTAAGTTTTCAATTAAATTTTCATTTAAAGTTGGTGACTGGTGCAAATCAGCATAGTTCCGCTTGTGTCGGTGATTTATGTTAGCTGAGGATTTGGCCCGACAGAGTGAGAGAAAGCCTTGCCAAAATACGCGGAAGAGAGATCCTCTGGCCAGATTCTGAGATGGGTTTAAGCCCTGAAAGGTGCAGATGGGCATGAAATCAATGTGAGTCAGGCATTTCTGAGAACTCTATTAGGTGCCTGTCTCAATCTTCTGATCTTTAAAACACTGGCCCCAAGTAATACTTGGCCATAAAGAAAACAATCCTGCAACTCCCAAATCCTCTTTTATTTTCCATGTTCACGACACTGCTCGGGTTCCACACGAAGAACTCTGATTAGTCTGAGGCTCTCTGCTTGAGCCATCCCTCGTGTGGCTGAGGGAAGGTGATGTCTTCAGCTGGGCACAAATGCCTGCCCACCAGTCTACATAAAATACAAGCCCTGGGCTGACCTGGTCCCTGACACAACCACAGCTCTTGCAGTCAGCCCCGCCTGTGCCACGCAGGGTTGTGGCAGGATTGGGCCCATGACGTGTCTTTTTGGCCCTTAGAGGTCAGAGGCAGGACAGGCAGATGGGGACTGCTGGCTTTCACCTCTCTGTGTCATTGCAAAAATCAACTTTCAGAGCGCATCTAATTGATCGCTGACGTTTGATTTTGCAGAGTCTTTCAGTTATGTGGGATTTCAACAGCTTTGCTGCAGCCCCACTCCCATTTTTGCATGTTTTGACTATTCTGGCATTAGCCTTTTAAAACCTAAACGGACACTGAGATAAAAACAGGAGTCAGATTTTTTAATGTTTGAAAACCACTTCTCCCCCTTTGGACAGAGTATAAAATAATGAGCCGTTGAGAGACATTATATATAATTAATAAGCTGTTACAGATGTATTTTAGGTAAATAATGCATTTTAATTAACACATTAATAGTAATTGTCGAGGAGCTGAATGACTGGGGCACTGGCAAGGGTGCCGGGGGAGGGCACTGTGCACTCCTCTGCTGTGCCAGCCAGGGGCTCGTGCAGCCCCACGGCCACCCGGTGGGTGCCGTGAGCTGGAGAACATTTCTCCGTGCCCACGGTGCCCAGCTCTTGTGTAAGACTGGTACCGCAGCCGGGACTCACCGTGCAGCACGTCACGCACCGGGGCTCAGTGCCTGGCCTCGTGTCACCAGCTCTGCATTCAAGGACCTCTCTGTTGCCAGAGACAGTTGGCATCTTGTGCCAAGCTGGCAGCTCCTGCTCGCCTTCCACGCCTGGTGTGTGCTGCCTTTCACACCAGCACCACCCAGTGCCACCAGAAACACGGGTCCCTTCTCCTCAAAAAGCATCACTTTGCAACGCTGGAGCATGGCTGGGCTGGGGCATGGCTTCATTCGAGCAGAGGGGTTTGCTAGGAAGTCATGAGGACTCGGTGGCTCCTTTACATCCCATTTAATAAATCCGTGGCAGGAAATTTAATAAGTTAGGAAGTTTTACACTCTTTTTCTTTTTTATATTTAATGCAGTCATTTCTCAATATGCTGTTCTCAAGAGGTTCTTTTTTTCTCCTTGCTGTTGAAGCCTGGCTGGACTGAATCATTATTCCTGATGTTCCACAAGTCTTGTTCTGAATATTTTCAGAACAAAGAAAGTGAGATTTCTTCTTAGAACTTTTTTGTTTATATATTTCACATAAATTTCCAATACAAAAGCAGCAAAAGGCATTTAGCTGAATCTTTTCAACCAGAGGAACAGCTTGTGATGTACAGAGCAAAAACCATTGGGTTTAACAGGCTGAGAGGTTGGGAGAGAATGAAGCAATTAAGGGGAAGGAGGGATGTAGAAATGAGGGTCACTCACACTTTACAGAAAACCAGCACAACTTTGAGTTATCTCTTAAGCCATGAGGGCTTGGCCAGCCCGAGGACAGCGTGGCTTCGCACGACTGCTTACATTTTTTTTTCTGGGAACAATATTGAGGGTAATGACAGGAAACACTTGTGGCTACCCTGAAAGTTCATGGCTGGAATAGTTGGTTACAACCCAGTGGTGGTAACTGGGCTGCACTAAACATACAGAGAAAAGTTCAGGAGACGTGAATCAGAGTCTTCTCACTCCCCAGGATCAGCAGTGATGGGACAGATTTGACTCACACCCACAGACTCGATATAATTAATTAAGCACCTTGAAACAAAACTCGGTGACAAGTCGCATTTTTCAGGCTCATTTACACTGTTTGGAGAAAACATCTTGTGAGTTCACTCCTAGTGATGCTCAGAAAACTTCAGCCCACGTGGCAGTGATGGATGGGTTCGCAAGATCAGAGCAGGCAGCGCCAGCTTCTTCCAGCCAAGACGGAAGAAATCAATTGGCTCCCTATTTTTCAGTGTTTTTCAGCTTTTTCTACAGCCCTTGGAACCAGCCAGCGGAGCAGGGAGGCTCCTCTCCCTCTCAGTCATGCTCAGCCTCCTAGAAAGAAGATCCCCAAAGAAGGGTGAAATCAATCACAACTAAATTCACTGGCCCTTTATTAACAAGTGTATCAAATTTAAATAATTAGCATTTTTATGTCACATGCCGTACACAGGGACACCAAAGGGATCGCAGGCCCTGAGCAGAGCCATATGGTCCTCTGATTAAGAATGTCAAGCAGAAGCAGGCAGAGCATTCAAGGGAAAAAATATGCAGGTCACAACAGCAGTGAGCTCCTCTGTGCCTTGAGCAGCGTTCTCCCTGTGTCAGGGAGCCACAGCCGCACAGTGGGGTGGGCTTGGGTGCTGCGTGACCTGCCAGAGCCCTGCAGGGATCCAGCATCTCCCCACGGGCAGCCTGTGTCCTCACTAGGTGACTGGTCCTGCTCTGAGTTCCCTCTGACTCATGTCCCTGGACATCAGTAATGAAGGTCACAGCTGGATCACTTGTCTTCAGCCGAGGGCTGGAAATATCAGCGGGAGCAGAACAGGTCAGGTGCTGTCCTGGGCAGGAGGGACCCATGGTGGTGGCAGGAGACCCTCCACACAGCTAACTGGGGACCCATCTCTTGACTGAAGCCAGGTCAGATCTGAAAGCATGTGGTGAGATGGGGATTCATGCAGACAGAGCCACTGTCTCTTCTGTTTCTGACTAGGGTCATCAGCAACGTATATTCCGACACGATGCTGAAGCAAAGGGTGTGTGGGAGAGCACACGTGTCCCTCTCCTGCTACGGGACAGAGATGCACATATCACTTATGCTCACAGGCTGAAAAACTCTTGGCAGGGCATTTTCTGGTTAGGGAGAAAGCTCCATCCTTGCTCCACCTCAGTGCTGGGGACAGACACCACTCTGAGGGCTGGGCATGGACCCAGCTGCAGCTCCTGCTGCTGCTCCCATGGTGGCACGGACAGACTGACAAAGGTGGGTTTTCTAAGAAGGGGTTTTGCAGCTTTTATTGCTCCCACATCTCTGAACAGGGCAGATGAGAAAGAAAAGCGATTTTCCATCTGTCTGTAGAAGACCGTTACGTTCTCAGTCATACGTAAAGCAGATCTAGCAGAGAACGTTACAGACTCAATGACAGTGCTCTGCAAATGTTAGATGGATTTTAATTGGAAGAAATAATAGCTTACTGCTGCGCGCTTGGCAGGCCGAGCTCTGCAGCTACTTGATCCTACCTCTTTTCTAAGACAGAAGGGAAAAAATTGCAATTCTGCATTGCAGTCAGGATTTATTTTAAGTGATTGAGCAGCTCAGCTGGCACAGAGGGTAACCCTCCAGTTATCCTTGGGGCAGCAGAGGCAGAGCTGTCTCTTCTGCAGCAGGGGTCCTGCTGACACCCACCACGGTGGGAGGGAGCAGCCAGAGCCTGCCCACACCCTGTCCTTCGGAGGGGTCAGGACTCCTGAGCCCTTCTTTAAGCACAGAACCAAGTCTGTGCTTTAGGCTGTTTGGGGCAAGCCCTGGGGCACATCCCAGGGCAGGGGGTGTCTTGGAGCTGGGAGCCTCCTTGGGTGAAAGCGCTGGAGCTGCTGGGGCTGCCAAGCCAGGAGCTCTCGCAGAGCAGTGCCTGTGCCCAGCTGCAGCCATGGCAGAGGGAGAAGCAATGAATCACAGAATGCTTTGGGTTGGAAGGGACCTTTAAAGGTCATCTAGTCCAACCCGAGGTGCTTCACAAGCTGGTGCAAGTGCCCTGAAGCAGCTTGGTCATTCTCGTTGCATGACACAGCTCAGGTGGGAGTTTTGCTGCGCTGCTTCCCCTTGTGAAACAGATGAGCAAATAAACCCAAACTCAGCCAGACAGAAACGATGACCGCTGATGGCAGCAAACCGGTCCCGCTCCGTTGCTAAAGCCAGCCGGTGGGTCGGGAGGCATGGCCCTGTTGGGGCTTGGTCCCTCGCCAGGTTCTGCTGAACTTAATGAGGGCCTGGGAGCTCAAGGACATCAGGAAAATAATCTGAATTACCTTTTAAATGGATTAGTCAAATTGCATTAAATACCTTTGGAGACACTTTTGTTTAGAGTTGAGGTGGACTAACTTGATTTAGTTTTCTTCACTTTAATTCCAAGTAACACCATCTAAATGGAAACTTAAAGCAATTTAACCAAACTCCCTGAAACTTTCACCTTCCTTAGCCAAGTGAATTTCCCTGAGCATGCAGAACAGAGTCTGGGGACCCCTCAGTTGCCTGTGTGGGGTGAGATCCCCCCTGCCACAGGGCTGGGGCATGTGGCAGTGTCACCTCATCCTGGGAAACCTCCCAGGAAGGGACTGCTCTGACCAAGCCACCGAGCCCTGACCACTGCCTGGTCTGCCTGGATGGTTTGCAGCCGAGCTGTCCCACCTGCACTGCCAGCTGTTCTTGAGGAGAAGAGCAGGGATGACAGGTTCAAATAAATAGGCCAACAGCCCCCTTGTTTGGAAGCTCTTCTGGAGCAGATGGGCGGCATCTCCGGTGGAAGGGGTGGAGATTTCAGCTGCTGCCCCCAGGGCTCTCTGAGCCTCTCTGCCCACTTCAATTTGCCTTTGTGCACGTGTTTCTGCCACTGCTGTCCTGCCAGCTCCCCGCTTGGACAAGCTGGCCCCTGCCACACCACAGGGATGTGTACTCCCAGAGCCTCCTCCTGTGCATGATTATTTGCTTGAGCCACAGCAGAACCTCCACCAGAGACAATACTTCAATCATGGTGAATCAATCCTGCTCGATCTCTGTACTCCAGCTGCTCTTGTTTACATTGTCACTGGGTTTTTCCTCCTCGTTTCCACCTTTGGCAAACGTCTGGGGCATGGCCTTTGCTTCAGCTGGAGCCAGGAGGGCAGATGGTGACTGCTGGTGCTTCCTGGGGAGCCTGAACCAGCCCCCAGTGCAGCTCGGTGCTGAGCCTGCCAGGATAGAGGGCAAGAGAGCATCTGGCTTGCAGGAGCCTGACCCACGAATTTAATTGCTTTCTTCATTTGTGTGGGGGAAACAGAGGCCAAAGGACCAGGAGAAATCCCATCATGGCCGCCAAGGCACGCGGGGTAATTAGGGTAATGGTGGAGTGCTGGCAAACTTCAGTGAATCTGCAGCCAGTCCCCCAGCACCGCTGCTGTGCTCAGAAAGTCTCCGTGTCCTTCGCAGCGGTGATGTGCAGAGCGAGGGACGGCGAAGGGCCGTGGAGACTCTCCTCCTAAAAAGGTGAAACACTGAGAATGTGAGGCCAGCCCTGAGCAGGGCTCATCCTTGGAGAGTCCATCCTCAGCTGCCGTCCTCCTCCCATGGCACAGGCCGTGCCCTGCAGCCACCCTGTCACCCCCTGGGACACCCCGGAAGGAAGCGGGTCTCCGAGAATTCTGGCGTTGGCTGGAAATGCTGTCAGCTGATGTGATTTTCAAGGACAGAGGAAGATGATTCCTGCCCAGCTTCAGTCTCTGCACAGAGCAGTAAGGACAGCCGTGCAGCTCTCCCTCTTTTTGTAAGAATTACAATGCAGCTGATGTATTTTTAGTAAGACCTTAATTAAATAGTGAAAATATTTCAGGCTGATGTTCATCAGCAAGTAAATTCAGAATACAGGACAAGAAAAGCAGCTGTGCGTTATTTTTCTAAGTAATTGTATTTGAACCTCTGTGGTACAGAGAGTGGAAAAAAAGTAAATTATACAGAAAATGCATTCAAGAAGTTTTTAATGTTATTACAAACCTTCATTATAATGTATGATCGAGCATGTGAGTGAAAATCTTAGGACCCGTGGGTAACGTATCGATTCTGGAGGACATTAAATTTTCTATTTGATGCTTAAGCAAAATCTAATCTGACTTCTGATTTTACAAAAATATTTTAGGGTAATTAGACATGTTTGTGCTTTATTGATTCTTAAAATAAACACAAGCATGTGGGGAATTGCTAACGCTCTGGATTAAAGAAAACGAGACTCTTTGCTTTGTGAAACTTCCTGCAATTAAATCACCTTCTGCTAATAGAGCCCTCATTATTCTGGGTGGAAATGAATGCAGGAAAAAGCTAAGGGAGTTTAAAATAATAATGATCATAAAAGTGAAGCTTTAGGGCTTAAATGGAAGTTTGGTTTCTCATACTTTTGCTGATGGTTCCTGCAGGCCTTTGGATAAATGTCTCATCTGGAGGATTAAGCCCCAAACAGCCCCTGAGTGCAGCGGTGGGGGCAGAGCAGCACCATCTCCACCCCCTCCCCAGACATGCCCTTTACTGACACCGCTCTTCCCTTTTGCTGTTTCATTCCAAAATAGTTTCTGTGTTAAGCAAGAGGACGAAGGGACGCGGGGTTTGCAGCAGTGAAGGGGGTTGAGGGCATGGTGCCAGCGTGGCTCAGCACAAAGGGGCCCAGCATCACCTCGGAGCACAGAGCAACGAGCGCAGCCCTGCCCCGGCAGCACCCGACCGAAGGGACTCGGGCACAAACCAGCTCAGATGTGTTGAGCTCAGAGAGAATGCTGAGAGCAGAGTTGGCACCAACAGCCCCGTGCACCCAGCCCAGCTGCTGTCCTAGTCCAGACCCTCCCCGGTGGGATTTGCCAAGGGAGAGGACACCCAGCACCTTCCCCGCGGGTTTCCCAGCAAGAGACCAGTCACGCCAGTCCATCCTTGAGCCACGGGGATATTTACTGCTCTGCTAATTTCTGCTGCCATTTCACCGAGCATTTTGGAAGACTGAGGTCAGTGTACGAAGCTCAGGCAGAAAAAACCAACACCGCTGCTGAGCTGCATCGTCTGGCCCTGGAGCTCAGAGCCCCACGGGTGCCCACAGCCCCACAAGTGCCAACAGCCCAGCATCTCAGCTGGGCTGAACATCGCCCGCTTGCTGCTCCACTGTTCCCACGCTGTACTGAAGGAAGGAAGGAAAGGGTTATAGCAGGTCTGGGTACTTAGTCACACGGAGCCAGTCTGCACCACTGCTCACACTGGATCTCAGGGGGTTTGTGAAACGCCTTCTCACCGGTTTTGTACACAACAAGGACACTTCAGGACCTGCTTTATCCTACTCCTGTAGCTGGCGAAAGCAGGCAATGGGAGCCTGGCAGGCTGCAGGGACAAGCAGGGGTGGGCCAGGCTGATAGATGCTGAATCCAGGGTCAGACCTGGAGTCAACGGACATTTCATTAAGGCTGGAAGAGGCTCATCTCCAGTTTGCTTATTAATATGATTACAAATAATCTTTCATCTCAGAGACAGAGGACTCGTTCTTACCCTGGCTGCGAGTCAGAGCGCTGCACAGAGGCGATTTGTATTTTCTCCTCTTTAGCAAGCATGCAAGACATCTCTAGATATCTATTTTAGCCAGTGCTGTGAACTCCAGATGAAATGCTTTGGACAGAAAATCAATCGGAGGACATGCGTATTGCTGCCCTGAGCCGCAGCAGCACCGACAGCAGCACAGAACGTGCCTCCGTCTGCTTCCACCCCGCCTGCATCCACAGGTCTTTGCATCCCACAGTGCTTCATCGAGTTTGCATCCAAAACAGAGTGAACTCAGCCACACATTTTAAAGCCAGAAAGTATCATTGCAGTCACCGAGTCTGGTCTCCTGCAAGGGTCAGGCACAGAACTGCCTGCAGCAGTGTCCCGATTTAACTGACTGCCTCAGAAGGGTGAGTTTCACCAGGGTCCCTCGTCCCAGGAAGCTCAGTGCTATCAAACCCTGTCCTCGTACCAGGGGCTGTGCAGGGTGGTGGCCTGTGGCTCTGCTGCAGGATGCAGGTGGGGCCACCTGCTTGCAGAAACAGCCACAGCCACCATCACCATCCTCCAGCAGCAGCATCTCATCACTCTCTGCTGACCCCACGGGATAGGGCAGCTCAACTCAAGGGCTGGAGGCTGAGGATCCAGCCCAGCTTGGACATGGGAACAAAAAGGACAAAGCACCCCCGGAAGCAAGACCTGTATCCACTTTGCAGGGTACGTGCTCTAAGCGGCAGCTGCCAGCGAGGGTGTGGATCCTGCTCAGAACGCACACAAGGACGGGAGTTCAACCGGTTTGAACAGATGGCTGAGCAACATTTGCTGCCGGAGCCCGCAGGTCCCCAGCAGGGCCTTTCTGTTACCATTTACTGCACTTGCCATTTTTCACAGCGATGCAGAGACGTGCACACGTGTGTGCACAGCGCCGAGCGACACGCGGCTACACGGGGTGGCGGTGGCCCCCCCGTCCCCTGCCGGCACTGCAGGTTAAATGAAGCCATAAATAAGCAATAAGCGGAGATAAGTGCCTGATTTATTGGGGAGCTCAAAGGAAAAGACGAGCAAAAGCAAGGTCACATCCACGGTTAAGCGCATCCCTGATACAGCTCTCTCCTCTCTGCTCCTCCCCTTCTGTTCCTGCCAGGTCTGAGAAGCACTGAACCTGAATTTCTATTTGCACTCCTCGCTTTGGCTACCCCTGCAATATTCCAACTAGCCCATTTCCTCCAAATCCAGGCAGTTTTTCTTAAAGCAACGCCAGCGTACGGCCAGCATCACGGCGGGATGATGGCCGCGCAGCTCCCGGGCTCTCCCGTAGCATGGCAACAAGTGCTAAGCAACACGGAGTTTGCCATCAGGACTCCAGTCTGGCTTTTGTCTGGTGAGGGACCACTTATTTAAGAGCTGATCTCTGTGCAACGCGCAGCCCCTCGGCAGGGCTGACAGCGGCATTACTCATCTGAATTTGCTTGAAGTGGATGCTCATTTAAAATATATATATATCTCCTCACTCTGACAGGCAATATGTCAATAAGAGAAGCACACTTTAATGTACATTACTCTGAGTGGGGTGCTCTGTCAGGATTAGAGCCTGTGATTTGCACCTAACGGCTCCTCAAGGGAAGAGGCTACTTTGGCAAAACAGGGGTTTCACATGCGGTGGAGTTTCCCCTCCCTGCAGGTCCCCGACTCTCCCTGTGGGATGGGCTGGGGGCTGCCAGCACCAGCACTGAGTGCCCAGGGCTCTGGTGGACGCCTGTTCCCAAGGTAGCCCTGAGCCAAGGCATTGCTCCTGCTCCCAGGGTGGGCATCCTGGGATGCAGGGTCCTGCTGGAGCTGTCTCTGCAGCTCCCCTGCTCAGCACAGACCTCTCTGTATGGGGCACAGAGCTGCATCAGGGCATCACTGAAGAGTGAGTGAGAAAGGAGCAAAACCTCCCTGCATCAGGAAGGTCCTGGCCAGGGATAGAGGCTGGGCAGGAAAGTGTGCACAGAGAAAAGCAGAGCCTGAAAGCGATCTGGGAAGACAGACTGCGAGCTCCTGTCTTTTTGCTCCCTGTCAGCACCCGCAGCATGACAGAAAGCCAGGTGGCCAGAGATAGAGGCGTAAAAGCGACGCTTCCGCACAACATCCTGAATTTTCTGTCACTTGGTACTAAATAAGCCCCAGCAGATTTAAAAGCAGTGCGATTGTGGAAAAAATAACCTTAATAAAGTGGGTATAAATAACTGCATAGCAGTATGTCTGTGTGTTGGAATTGTTTATACAGGTAAAATTTAATAGCAGAGGTGTGACCACATTTATAACACAGTAATCAGCGTGTAATTTCACAAACCCAGTGTGTTTGCTCACAGGAGACAACCTTAATGTCCTTTAAGAAGAATCATTAGATTTAAGTAATAGCCAGTACCCGGGCAGATATAGAACAAATCAGCTTTTATTGCCAGGCAAGAAGTAGAAAACCCAATTCCTCGGAAGCTAATAAAAATTTTATAATTTTTTTTGAGTCAAATAAGTGCAGGGCTTATTACTTTGTAGGCGTCTTCATAAAAACTGGAGCAAACCTAATCTAGAAGAAAACAACAGCTGGGAAGCACAATGTATTTGACCAAGATGGATGCCTCAGAGGTATGATATTCATTAGCTCACTAATTCCAAATGGTAAACAAGGTTTAATTAATTTTGATTTCAAGCTATGGTGGTCTGTTGGTCATACATAGGTGTGTGCCTGGGATGCTGCATTAATAACTGAATGTACAGCTGCTGTAGGAGCAACTGTTCTTCTGAAGAGTTTTGCATATTCTGTTGAGGGTTCTGCTGGGAGAAGTTTCAGGGGCAGAGGAGAGGGAGCATTAATCTCCTCATTTTGCTCCTTTGCCAGAGCGTTGCTGGGTGCGATCGGCCAGAGATGCCACTTCAATGAGGATTTTCCCAGATTAGTGACTATAGGGTATGCTTGGATGTATGTAAGTGGAAACTAAGTGCATAATTTGCTAATGTTATGTGCAATTTGTGCATTCAGTGGCCGGGGCTACGTTGGCAGTGTTAGATATTTGCCTAGGCTGTACCAGCTCTCTGGTGTGTCATCCACAGTAACTCCTATTGTTAGTCTTTAAAAGAGGCTTCAGAGGAACAGTTATCAATGCTTCATTGGAAACCATCTTGACCTAATGCCCCAGCAAAGACCCAATTTTAGAGACTGAACAGCTGCTCAGCCAGCACATTTACATGTGCAAACACTTGCTTCTGTGGCCAAGGACACACCTGCACCTTCAGCTCCCCGCTCCTACACCCGGCCGCTGCACAGACGAGGCTGCTGCTGCATGCACAGCTTGCTGAAAAACTTCATCCTTTCCTAGTTTTGAGCTGACCCCTTGCTAAGCCCTGACTCTGAGCAGTCAGTCCCAGCTCCGCAGACCTGCCTGCGGCAGCCAGATCTTATTTTTCTACAATTCACTGCACGGTGACTGCAATTCATTTGTGCTGGCCTAAGTGGAAAGGGAATAGGTGCTATGGTCCATGAAAACACTGCACATTATCTCCTGTTAGAGCCTGAGCTCAGCTGACAGTGCAGCATCACCCCTCTGCTCCCTGCCTGTCGTGCAGCTCCCATTTTATCACCACTGCAATACATTCCTGGAGCTCCAGCAGCCTTGTTTAAGGGAAAGAAAATAGCGGTTTCAATGGGTTGTGTCACCTCCAGCAAGGAATCACTGCAGACCTGCTGCTACAACAATATCTTGAATTGCTCCCTCTCCTTCATTTCCAAAGGATCCCAAAGTGTTTCTTGTCCAACCAAGTAGAGAATTACCTTTGTCCTCAAAATAAGACAGTTCTTTCTGTGCTCTGCCTTTGAGTGACATGCACGATAGCTCCAAAGACAAACCGATCCATGACAGATAGGTGCTGACAGACACAAAGACCTCTCTCTGCATCTAACTGAGCCACACTGACTGCCACCAGCTTTTCCTGTCTCATGGGGAAAAGTGGACGCAGCCTGAGACAATGTGATGTGCAAAGCACGACTGCTGCACTGACACTCCATGTTTCCTGGGCCTGGATCTCTCCTGTATCCACCCTTCCCCCTCTCAGCTGCTCAGGCTTTGCTTTCCCCGGGGTTTTGTTACGTGTGACAATGGTGGCTGGTGTGACGGGTCCCTGCCAGGCTGCTGTACCCCAGACAACCACTGTTCATAAGAAATCGTTCATTGATGGATTTGAGGGAGCCTCCTGATGGGAAGCATTTACTCAAGGGATATCCAAACAAAGTCCAAAGCCTGAAAAATCAGATTTGTGCTGCTGACATTCATGACCCGAGAGAACAAAACACTCCGCAGATAAACATCAGATGCAAAATGAAGATACACAGAAATAAGAACAAAACAGGAGGCACTGCGAGCGCCTTCGTGGTACTGCACGCCCTGGCTTCCCAGGGAGGGCTGCATCCCTCCCAGAGCCATCCGTCATGTCTCTGCCCGTGCAAACAAACCGAGTATCGGCGGCAGAACGCCCTTCAAGGACAAGTGCTTATGGGGAAATGTATTCCATAATTACCATGATAAATGCTGTGCTAGATAAGCGAGAAGCAGCAGCACGTATGGCGGTGCTCAGTGCGAGCTGGCTTCGCACCACACCAGACAGCATCCCTCCTCCCATGTCCCCACCCCACCAGCAACACGCGGCTTTCTTGGCCCCATCCACCCCCTTCTCGCTGGGCTGAACCCGGGTGTCCCATCACCACACCATCCTGTGTCTCTGACCGCTCCCCAGCTGCACCCATCACTTGTCACTCATCTCAGAACTGGAGTTTGTTGAGCTTAGGGAAAGACACGGGGCAGGGAGCAGCACTGGGAAGGCCTGTTGCTCCTTGGGCTGCCATAGCAAAAACCAAAGGCAACCACCTTGAAAACCATCTTGTTGTGCTGAGTGAGAACTGAACATTGCTCTGCGCTTCTGGCAGACACCCCTTCTGTGACCAGGCAAGAGAAAGATCCTCTATTTTTTTTTTTGAAAACTCTTAATGTCCCAGCCAGGACACGGAAGGGCTGAGGATGTGCACAGCTGGTGTGAACTCCTGTGCTGTCTCTGTGACATTACCTGTGCTGCTCTTCCCCTTGAGAAAGCTCAGCTTATGCTGACGAGACTCCAGGGATCTGGGAAGCTCTCCAGAGAGAAGTTACAGGGTGAAAGAAAATCTGTCACTGAGCTGGGGAAATGCCAGACCCTTCGGTGGGGAGGAGAAGCAGGACATGATTTCACTGCAGAACATCTGACCCCAATGCTGGCAGCACTGGAGGCTGCAGACAGTAGCCCCAAGGATGGCTGCAAGGCACAGTCAAGTGATCCTGGGGTTTCAGTTCCCCAAGGATAATTCCTGGAAATAAGCTCACAACTCACACCTGACTTTGCTCTCTTTTTTTCTGGTATAAATGCCCCAGCGCTGCAGGGTTTTGATTGTGGCGAGGAAGTCGCGCTGCTCAGCGGCCACAGCAGCTGGACCCAGCGGCAGTCACTGCCCTCTAACAGATGGCACCTCACATCGAGATGTGGAACATCCCTGGGCTCCCCAAAATAGCCCAAAACACAGCATGAGGGAGACTTAATTGTCACTTCGATGGATGCGAGCCTCTCCTCTGCAGGGCCACCCTCATGCTCATAAGAAGCTGTTCTCAGGAGATGCTTGAACAAGCTTGGGAAGCCATCGTGAACCCCAGTGCTTGGCTCTGCTCTCCAGTGCCTCCCCTGGGGCACGTGCATTAACGGGACTAGTTATACAAGAACCTGGTAAAAGTTTTTGTTCAGGAAATCTCCAAGAACTTTGAGAACCTGTCCAGGCATCTCCATGGAGCTGCAGTGCTGCTGACCAGGTGGTGAGCTCAGTGTGGCCAGGAGAGGAGCCCAGTGCAGAGGCAGAGCCACCAGTCTCCCCTGCACGGGTGGCTGCTGCTGGTGGGCACAAGGTGCTGCCCTGGCCATGCAGGGGATGATCCCCTGAACCCTACACCACTGGTGGGAGCTGCACCCCAAAGCATTGGCCACCCCTAACAAGGGCCAGAGTCAGATCTAGACAGACTCCTCTATTAGCATCAGAGCAATATTAATATTAGTAGTGATAATGAAATTTCAAACAGGCTGTGCATCACTGCACAAACCTTTCTTAAATTCCAGGCTGCGCAGGCTGAGTTGGCACTGACTGGGTGCCAGAAGCAGTTCTGGTTAAGAACCATTTCTTCACACTCTTTGGCATGATGCTGGCAGCATGAGATGCCTCCTCCAGCTGCAGGACCGCCCTGGGCTGGAACTTGGCACAGTGAACAAGTGTCTTGGGGTGAAGGTCTCACAGGGGCTGCCTCTGTTGTCTCTCCTGTTTGGAAATGTCAAAATCACTCATTGCTGCTGACATAAGAACTTCTTTTCTAACAGGAATCACTGGTCACAGCCAGGAAAATGATGCCGAGAGTTTGATTTATTACCGGTATAAAGAAACACTGCGCCAGGATTACAGCAAGGAGTTTCATTTCAATGGGCACAGTCGAAAGAAGAGTCATTTAGATTTTTTTTTTTTCCCCCTCTGAAGATCTAATCCTGTAACTGAATCTTTCCACCCTGAGGCAGATTTCACAGTGGAGGTATTAGGCTTATAAACCATAATTCTTCTGCCCCACTGCAACATGAATAGAAAAAAAAACCCCAGCATGCAGCCTCAGAGCCCAGCAACTGTGGCACTGATAGGATGGGGCTGCTGCAGCCCCTCGACCCACCCGTGTGAGCTGCCCAGCAGGTAACAGAGCCAGTGATTTTCAGTGACTATTGATCAACATCTCGGTGTGGAACAGATGCCCGTATCCGATTCCTGCCCACACGTGCAAATCAAGTCCCACCACCCAATTCCGTGTTAAGCAGACCCAGCTCAGCAGCCCACAGCTGCTCCAGAGAAAATAGGACTGGGACCAGCTTTGTACCAAGCTTTCTTTAAAACACCACAGTACGTAATTTGCTCAAGTATTTCAGAGCTAATTGCCTGAGCAGTGCCTTTAACTCCCCCAGATGTGCTACAGCTCTGCTAGTGCCCAGCAGCGATGTGCGGGTGGGATCCGCTGCACCCCCATCACAAACCTACCCGTGCAGGGGGCTGGCTCTGGGTGGCAGTGGAAGTGTTCACTGTCACCTCCGCGTGACACTGGAACATGCGCTTGTTCTGTACTGAAAATGTATTTACTTCAGGCTCAAGGCAAAGTCATGGTGCACAGCTCTTCAGTTTGCTGCTGAATTTGAAATCAGCTTGCAAAACCATTCCCAAAATAACCTTGTGAGTGTCTTTTATCCAGAGAACTGTAGAAAATATTTTTGTTCAAAGACAGAGGTGCAAAGAATTTAAATGTCAATGCTTTCCCCAGAGAGAATGAACTGGTTTTGGGGACCATTTCCCATATGACTCAGTACCAGCCCTCAGGAGGGAGGCACAGCCATGCTCAGGCTCATCCTCGCCTTGGTAAGAAGTGCCCATCTCTGCAGCAGGGTTACAGTACCACCACGTAAACAACTAATAGCATGTCCAAAAAAAATAAATCCCCAAAGGCTTTTCTGCGAGATTCCTTCACCCATCACTGCACAAACCTGCTCCGTTACCTGCACGCAAGAGCTCCAGGAGGCTCCTGCTCTGTGCTGCGCACCCAGCAGCTCTCTCCGAACCCTCCCCGGGGCTGGGGCAGGTGCCCACGCAGAGCCACTGCTGGGGCTGGACCCATTCCCCTTTCACTGTCTCACCAGGAAACTGCTGCAGGGTCGCAAACAGGGAAACTTCACTGACAAATAACCAGAGCTGGAAAAAGGCTTTAGCAAAGCCCAGTAAGAATGAGCTGTGGTACCATTCCCCCCTCGCATCATAGACATAAATAAATGCATTTAAAGGATGATGATGTTTTGGGTAATCAGGGCTAAATAAATATGACAAACTTCACATACTTTATGTAAAAAAAGGATTTGTTAGCTGCAAGATTTCAAGTTTTATTTAAAAATAATTAAATCATTGGAATGAAGCCCCAAACCTGTAGCTTTGCATTTCCAAGTGGCGTGGCCATGATGCAATAATGAATCTATTTGTCGCCTTCCGACTGTCATCCTATTAGTTGCTGTTTCTAACAAAATCTCCTCTCGGCCAACATCCATCATAGCACACAAATAGAAGAACTAAAACACATTAAAAAGAAAATTGACTCCCTTGCATGCCTCTCGTTGTCTGGTTGCTTCATTTGCCTGTTAATAGTCCACCATGCAATTAATTACATACAAGTTCAGGTACAGTCCTTGTACCCCTGCAGAAGGGAGTTGATAAAGTTCTGCAGACACTTCCAGCCCAGAGGCAATATTTCTCCTCCTGAGCCACGCTGTGGGTTTCTGCTGGGACCTGGGTTGCACGCAGCAGCTTGGAGAACACAACAGCACCAAGAAACACCGGGGGGCAAAAATTGTTTGCTTAAAATACTCAGGACGGACCTGATGAGTAATGGATACATCTATAGAAACAGGGCTCAACCGCACACAAAACAATGGTTAAATTAATCAGCTCATTTAGTGGCCAGGTGTAATTTGACATCTCAGGTCTCACTGGCTCTACTTCCACAGCTTTCCTCCAAGCAGGCTGGCTCGTTCTCATCACTGCCGGCCAGAGTTTCTTAATGCAAGGCTTTTAATTATCCTTAGATTGATACCTCTCATCAGCTCTGAGAATAACCTTCCCCTCCCAGCGCGAGCTATGGGGTTACAGGTACACGCTCGGCACCTTAAACAGAACCAACTTCACCTGGAGGAAAGGCAGGGAGGGAGTCACTGTCCCGGGCTTCAAGGTGCAGAGGGAGAGACCGTCCCGGGCTTTAGAAGCGGCACCGGCCACTCTGGGGATGCCACGACCCCCCTTGCCCAGAGTCCCCCAGCCTGAAGCTCCACACTGCCCTTGTGAAACGTGTGCCTGGGAGGCATCTGCGTCCTCCAGCCTGGCTGCAGATGGTAAAAAAATAGCCGTGAAGAGCTGCTCCTGCTGTAGCCCAACTGAAGTACAGGGAGTGCTAACGACGTTGTTATTTTTCATGTTGAGAGGGATTTAATTATTTACAAAGCTCCCAACTAGACGCTCAGTGCCTGGCATGCGCTTTCTCTCCCTCTTGCTCTCCTTTCCACCTCTCTCTTTGAAAACAGATGCCTCCTCCCACATGGATATGGGCACTGCCATAGCATTTCCCTGTGCCCAGAGGAGCCAGATCCAGCGCTGGCTGGTCCCCGTCCTCTCCCCACTGCTCTGTGCCCTGCTGAGCCACAGCATCCCCAGCCCTGTGCCTGGCCGAGCTGCCATCCCAGCCAGCCCAATCAGAGCTAATGAGTTTGGCCTTGGGCAACCACCTCCCTCGCTTCGTTTTTTTTTTTTTTTTTTTTTTTGAGCCTTTCAGCCCAAGGTGCTTGTTGCTCCTCCAACATCAACAACATTAACAAGCTCTGACATCTCATAAATTTCCCTTAGTAAAACAAAGAGAAACAAACAGGAAAACAAGTTTCAGCAGTACAAGGGGTTTTGATGCTTTGAATTTTTTCCTTCCTTTTCCATATATTGGATTTTGCTGTGAACAGCCCCTTTTGTCCTGCTGGTGTCTCATTGTCCTGGAGAGAGTCCTATGAGCTAAACCAGCATCATTTGGGCTTTGGGTAGAAAATGGTGAGATCAAATGAGATATGATTAAAATAAATAGTTAGATCCAATCCAAACCCAACCATAAAACCATTATGAGCTCAGAAATAATGGTGTTAAGGTGAAAATTAGAAGAAAGGAGATTATTTCAGAGATGAGCAAGAGAAGCTTGATGAAAAGCAGAAAGTTCATGTCTCTGCTGCTGCCCCATCAATAGAACAATGTATCAACTACCATTAGAACCACGCTACTGGGAGGGAATGTGCAGTGAAAGAGTGAAACTGACTTCCCAAGGAGAAAATTATTTAGTAGCAACCGTGGACACATGAAATGGCATTTTGGACTCCAGCATCCACTGCTATAACCAAGGACAGAACCTCTTCCTGGGGGATCTAGTTCTTGCTTGAAGCCCTGAAGGTCCCAGCTGTGTCCTCTGCCTTACTGGAGCATCATAAATATCGGGAGTTATGGTGCCTTGCAGCAAGCACATTGCTGAGCTGGTTTGAATTTAATATCAATTTAATATTAGCATCCAGTCGTGCTACAGCAGCTGTCGGGAGGCAGCTCTCTATTTATCCTGCTTTGCTTTCTGCCTTTTCCTCTTGCTCATCCTCTCTCCGTACAGAGAGGTAACAACCACAAAAGCCCATCCCAGAAGCCCAAAGATCTGCTAATGTCCTTGCTGGTGGGATCAGTGTTTTCCACGTGGAGTAAAGTGGTGGCAGCATGGCCTAAAGGGGAATTTTCTTCCGTCTCTACCCAAGTCTCAGAGGTGCCTGTGAAAAATTCACCCCTTCCCTGTGGCACAGGCTGCTCATGGGACTTCCCCACACATAGGAGCCCCCCATATCTATTGCTCTCACTGCAGCTCCACTCTGCAGCCACATACCCACACACACCCCCATTTTTTTATTCACTCCTCCTCATACTCTGCTTTTACCAACCTTCACTCTGGGGCTTGCTCAGGGCTCTACTGATGTTATTTGATTTGGCACCGCTACATGTACAAGAGGAAAAAAAAAAAGCCCACGAGCCCTGATCACTCCCACACTTGTGTCAGGCTGGTGCTGCTCTGCTGCAATAGGAGTTATTTAATACCCTGGGGAGACTGTGACACACGTTGGCACACAGGACAGGAGCGGGGGGTGCTGCACCCCTGCCTGGGGATGCTCCCATGCAGAGCACGCTGCTGCCGCGCCGAGCCACGGGACTAATGTCGCTGCCTCTTCAGGAAATTAATACAAGATCTTCAGGTGCCCAAACCTTTTACATCTGAAGAGTTAAAACCAAAAATCCAAACTAAAAAAAAATATCCTCAACCGCCTCCCCACCGTACCCCTGAACCCGTTCAGCAGTTTGACTGGGAGGCTGCAGCTCCTGACACGCTCATGGAGCCCGAAGGGTTAATCGCCTCACCCTCTCCTTATTTATCTGCATCTGGTTTACTACAAAGGAAGAAAAATAAGTACCTACTACATCACCCATCACCATATATCACATTAATATCATAGTAGAGGGTGTCTGCAGATCTACTGCTGTCGTAAACTGTTTGTTATGAATCTCGTTACCCCTGAGATCAGTACATTCCTTGAAGTAATATGATTTAGGGAGAAAAGTTTATTTTTCACTGATCCAGTGCAAATAAAAGCTGCATTCCATCTGTGAAAACTTTAATACTTTATATTATGCTACAAAGAAAGGGAAAGGGGGGAGGGAATGTCCAGAGAAGAAATCCCATTGCATGAAGATCAGAAATGAAGCCACCAGCCCCGTAAGCTGTGATTTATCAATCAGCTGAACCCCAGGACAGCTCCACTTTGACTTGTCCTGTGTTTTTATGAGCACACTAAAAGCAAACATTTCACAGCACCATCATGAATCCTGACATCCAGGGGACAGACAGTACATCTCTGTCAGTTATATGGGTTCAGAAAATAAAACTAACTGAAATAGTACATCTGCTTAAAAAGAATAAAAGCCCACGTATATCAGGGGACACCGGAGCCCGAGAGAGCAGCAGAGACCGGCGGTACTGCCCTGCTCCAAGGAGCAGAAAAGGGATGGGTATTGCAGAGAAAAGACCAAAGAGTTTATCCTTAAGTACCGTGCCCGAGAGCATGAATATAGTTACAGTTTTAATGTAAACCATGCACTCTGTACAAATCAGACCTTACATCAGAAATCTGCCACCTTATCCCAGGCATCCAGCCTGCCTGTTATTTAACCAGTACTATTCACATGGGAAGAAACTGGTGAAGCAATTCCTGGGTGAACAGTAATTGGTTTGAACATGATTTTTCTCACCCCAAGGGAGTCTGAAGTCACAAATAAGATAAGGCACATATTAAAATTAATTCCCATGTAATTGTATAATGTGCACAGGGAGCACGAGCACCAACAGATTGTTTCTCCCATCTTTGTCGGGAAGGGTACCAGTGCTGAAGGGATATGGGATGGAAATCAGACCCAGCCCAGCTCCAGAGGAGCTGTTTAACCCCAGGATCAGCCCCTGTGGAACGGCCAGCGCAGAGTTACAGGCAGCAGTGAACTGTCACAGGCAAAAAGTGCCAGAGAAAAACCTGAACGGTAATTTTTATTTCCTGGTAGAAGAAACTGCCCTTATAGTCAGAAACTGGAGGTGAAAGTGGAAAATGTTTCTCCCCGTGTTAGCGTGGCTACAGCAGCGCAAACCCCACCATCTCCCCCCGCAGAGCAGCCCCCGTGCTGGCTGGAGATGCTCTGGCCCCTCTCTTGGGGAGCATTGCCCCACACAGAGTCAGCAGCAAGGAGCAGGGACAGAAGCCTCAGATCTCAGCCCATCCCATCCCCAGAGCTCAAACCCCCTCCTCAAAGGCCCGTGTCCCTGTGCTGGCTGGAGACTGGCACAAGAAGGGGAGTGCAGCGAGCGGCAACAGCCTCACGCGCCTTCCCGGAGCCGTAAACCAACGAGCTCCGTATCTTCCAGTGCAAAGATCAGTGGAAACGAGCAGAGCAGCCGTGGGTTGTTGCAGCCAAACATAATTACGTTTGCAAATAATAAATGTGGCTGTTTGGAAGGAGGCACTACCCACGTGAACTTGATATATTCTTAATGTCACCCGGAGGGTGCAGATGAGCTGCCAGGTATTTCTTCAAGCCCTCCCCCCCCCCGACAAGCACTGCTGGGGGACATGTCCCTCTCCAAATCACCTCCTTCAGTTTGAACCTCCTGTCCTCAAGCAGGTTGGCTCTGCTGGTGCTCTCGGACTAAGGATGCCACTGAGGACCCACGCATGGTCCACCGGTATCTGCAGCCTTGGCCATCTGCTCCGGTGGCTCTCTGCCTGCTCGAGTCAATCCAGCCTCTCTGCTGAAGAGTAAGTGCCAATCAAAGCAGGATTAAATGGGCAACTGTTGAGAAGGAGCAAAAGTCACCTCTCCTGCTGGGAGTCCCCAGCCTGCTGCTCCATGTCCCTCCTGCCTGGCAGCACCTCCCGACCCACACCGTGGGCACAGGGCTGTGCGCTGCTGCCAGGAGGACAGGTTGCAGCCTGCTGCCTGCCAGGGAGAGCAATTAAACCCCTTGGTTTGTCAACACTTACGCAACATGAGCACGTTATTTTCTGGCATTTCACCTTAAAGGAAAAGCCCCACAGAAGCTAACCGTGCAGAGCAGCACTGGCACCCACTGCTGCCCTTTGGGCTTGTGTGTTGGTGGCAGCACCTTCAGAGTCCTCTCCAGGGGTTTGGCTCCTCGGGCAGTGATGCAAAGCACACGCCAGGACCCACTGACACCTTCTACAAGGGGTCACGGCAGCTTCTTCACGCAGAGGATGAAGGCAGCAGAGCAGGTAGGAAACAAAGGAAGCAGGACAGATGGAGGAGCAGTGGCTGCTCTAGAAGGCACAGAGCAGCTGCCCAAAGCTAAATAAAGAGAGGACGGCTGCTCTTATTTCTGTCAGAAGCCTCTACTTGTTGCTGTCCCATTAGCATGGCACCACTCTAGCCTTTTTTCCTCCCTTCAGTGCTTACATCTTTCAGATCATGGCTGGAATTTATGTCTCCCTAGCCTGGGCTCTAACCAGATCACACATCTTTATATGCTCCAGCCTCCCCCTTAAGCCTCTATGTTTTTTTCATTTCAAGAATCTGTATCTCTCCTGTAAGTACTGTTAGATAAGAAGTGTCAAATGCAAATTGAGCTCAGAGATGCAAAATTTGGAAGAAAAAAAAAAAGAAAAAGAAACAAAGAGCCAGATGTAGGCAAAAGCAATCCCTGAAGCCACTTCTCAGCCTGAAGAGGCCTTGGGAAGGGCAGACAGCTCAAGAAGCACCAGTAACAGAGACTAAAGCACCAGCAGAGGCCGAAGCAGTGATGGAGGGTGACTGCAGGCACACACGGCAGCAAGGCCAGAAAGGGATGGAGGGAAGGATGGGGCTTTTTTCCTTGACTGTCACTTGCTGGCTTTGCCCAGAGCAGATAAATGGTCACAAACCAACAGGATTTGAGAGGAGCTCTGTACAAGGTAGCTTTGGTGTTATTTAGCTTATCTTGGGAGCAGACAGAAAACAAGGGACAGAATGTCAATTAATTTGAGTGCAATAATTCCCTGGCACAGCAAGTCAGGGAGGGCAGGAGAGCAGCATGGACAGAAGCATCAGAAGGGAATGGATTGTGCTGCAGAGACCCAGGAATTTGATGCCCTTTTCTATTTCTTTAAGGATTCTGTTCAGTGCAGAACAATTTGGGCTGGGCAAATGCTCTTACAGAGTGATAATTGGCACCCTGGATAAAGAAAACTGGATGAACAAAAGCAGCATGGTCTGAACAGCACTAGAAGGTGAATAGATTCATCCAACTCTGCTTCCACTGCACAGGCTGCAGTGGGGCTGGGATCTGCTCCAGCAACACACACCCCCCACCCCACACACGCCCCCCTTCTTCCTCTAAATGTTGTATTTGCTGTTAATGCTGCAGGGAGGGAGGGACCTGGGGCTGGGCACAGCCCTCCCACTGTGCTATGAGGAAAGTGGTTGGCTTGACTTTGAACTTGATCTTGGGTTGAGGCCATGGAGGAGCTCACAAATAATGCAAGATTCTCTGCCTGGCACTGCAGGTAATGGATCAGCTGGAAATGGCACATGCACATCTAGGATGAACTCATCTAATGTACTCCCAGCTTGCCTCTGTGTAACCACCACAGCTTCAGAAATGCTGTTTGCATCTGGAAAATACATCACTGGTGACAGAAGCCAGCTAAAGTTCATTTCAGTCATTGTCATTAAGCCCAAGAGAACAGAGAGACTCTGCTTTTATTTTTTTTTTTCCCTGTTCATAGACTGCTCTGGGTCCTCCTGACAATTGCCTGGTACAGCCTGACTGATGCCAGAAAGGATCCCTCGTGCTGGGCCACCCTCCTCAGGGACAAGGTGCAAGGAAGACTGATGAGGCTGTGACCTGGCTGTTCATCAACCAGGGTCTCCCTGCTACATTCTGCTCACCATTCTCCCTGGCATAGCTGCACACCAACCTACGAGACAGGTTAGGGTACCCAAAACCCCTTTGAAGTTCTGTGCTTTTGTGTGGGGAGCAGCAGAGCAGACCCTGCACTGGAGCCAGCACAGCTGAGGTCGGACACTGCCCCAGAGCCCAGGGCTGCTGTCAGGGCTGGCACATTAGCAAGCCACAGACACCAGCCTCAGCCCTGGCACGATCCTCCAAAGCTCCCAGTGACACAGGGAAGTTTGAACCCTGTGACAATGTGTCCCGAAGCCGACCCAGAGTGTGGCAAAGTGCAAAGCGTGGCTCTCCAGCAACCCCCACACGGCACTGCGGGCATCATCCAGCCCCCGGCCAGGCTGCAGAGCCTTGAGCCTGCTGCATCCACATGATGCTCAGCACTGCAGAGCCCTCAGTTATTTCAAAGCCTCAAGTGCTGCTGTAATGCAATTGCCAACAAAAAACTCTGCGAATACAGACACATCCAAACCCAAGAGCAGCATTTAACCCTGCTGCTCTTTCCTGACGATGCACAGCTCCCTTCCCTCGTTGATTAACGGCTTTTGCTAATCACAGTCCCTTGGTGCACAGAGCAAAGTCCTCTCCTGGTTCCTGACAGTTTGTTTGGAGGCCCTCAGGGCAATATTTTAACATTTCCTCGATCACTCTCACTCGGTTTCTGAGGAACGTGTGTTTATGCAGGTTTTCTCTGGAGGGCCCTTCTAGGCAGGGATGTTATATATTTACACTTATCTATTTACACTGAACCTGCTCTTTGAGGAGCTTGCTGTACTTGTGACCTGCCCGTGCACGCACAGAGATGCTGCCAGAGGAGCAGAGCTGCCACAAGATATTTTCCCTTAAACTACTCAAAATAAGCACAATCCAGATGCATTAGAGTCTGTGAGGAGCAGGAGGGAAAACGGGTCTGGTCTCATCTGTCCCTGGCTTAGCAGGGTCACAGCAGGGCCAGCCTTCCGTGGGGCACTGGGGAAAGCATCCTGCTGGCAAAGCAAGAGCATGAGCAGATCCTCACAAGTGCTCAGTGACTGTCCCACCACAAGAGTCCTCTCCCTGCATTGCTCTCCAGGCACAGTCTGCTTTCTCCATCAGCATTTTCTACTTCCAACTTCAAAGATGTTTTTCTCTTGTGACAGCAAATTGCTGGGAGTTTTTGTTCCTGTTCCTTGTTTAGGCCCTACATGACTGGCGGAAGAAATTTTAATTAAAAGCTCTTCTGCTTTTATGTCCAACATGCTTCACTGGGCAATACGTCTTTCTGATGCTGAACTGCCTACTTAGTGTTTCTTATACCCTGGAAGCAGCTGGTGCAAGGCAGCACTCGCATGGGATGGGGAGCTGGACAGGAACCATGCAGTGTGGCCACAAAATCCTCTGCATCTCATAGCAGTGGCTGGATTCCAGCTGATGCCCCAAGAAAATGAGACTGTGGGATTAGGAAAAATGTGCTAAACCCTCCCCAGACATCCCCTTGTGGGTGGCTCTCTGTCTTCTGCAACCACCATTTACATTCAGTGACATGGGAAAATGTCTCGGATGAAAGACTGTTCCTTGGCACAGCCAGGAGAGATTTCATCGATGAGGAGGAAGCATCCTCCCAGATTTACACCCCTCTTGACCACTGCTGTGGGATGTGCAGAACCTGGCTCAGCTACAACACCTGCCAGGTGAAACCTCAGGGAGCTGAGCAGGGCTGTTCTCAGCTCACAGGGGACACGCAGGAGTGTGGGCTGGATCACACCTTTTTCTTGGGGATTAAAACAAAAAGGGTCTTATCACTTCTGAACCATGTGTTTTACTGTGCTGCCTGGTTCGTGGCCTGCACAGGGAATGGTGCTCCTAGCACGGACAAGGGCATGCACGTGGCAGAGGAGAAAATGCCAGGGAAGGAAGGAGAATGAGAAAGAAGAGGGAGAAGCAACTGCCTGAGCTTCTGGGCTGCTGAACTGCCTGCGGGTCAGTCTGCTGGCTGCAAAATCCAGGCCCCAGCTCCTCCTTTGCAAGGGAAGGCGGCTCTTTCTCCCACACCCTTACAGGGAACTGGGAAAGGCTTTGAGCTTTACTTGTGGCTGGTTTAACTGGTGGCATCTCTGCTGAGTCAGGGCTACCTCCAGGCAGTCAAAAACCCAACAAATCCTGCCCATGGCCAAAGGAATTGCAATCCCCCCCCCATCACGTCAAAGCTCAGTAGCGAGCCACAAACCAGATTCTTTGTCCCTTTACAAAAATTTTTGTCCCTTGACAAAAATCAGCCTGCAGAGCCACAAAGCCCCTTCCCTCTATTGATCTGCAGGAGCCTCCACAGCAGACCTGACATTAGCTCAGCAACTGACAGCACATCAAATGCCATTACAGGTGGAAGCACCTCCAGGCTGTGTCCAGGAGGATATATATATATATATTTAAGCTGAGAAACTACTTAATAAATTCAGACCAACACTTTGTGACATTTCCCACAAGACTTCAGTGCTGTTTACAAATTCTGAAGAACACCTCGAGTCGTTGCTGGCACGGACTTATGATTTATTTCAAAGAAAAATGGGTCAGAGTGTGTGGGTCTGTGCTTAATGCAAAAAGGGATTTGGAAATGAAAAGTCAACTGGCATGAAAGATTGCAGGGCAAATGTAAAGGCGGTAAAGCGTGTGGGTGGTCTCTGAGCATGTAATAGGATATTTGCAAGGAAAAGAAACATGCAGGATTGTAAGCTTTAATAAAACAGTTCCTTTTTACCCAATCAATAACATAATTGTAATTTTCCAAAGCAAATTGCCTCTCAACTCCCTTTTCTCAAGGAGAGAGTGGCGCAAATGGGACAAGGGCTGAGAAATTACTGAAGTGGCAAGCGTGCAGTGTGTGTGTGTGTGAGAGAGAGAGACCCTCCCCTACCTCTGAGGAGCACCCGGACCAGCCTTACCCAGGCTTGGCTCACACCAGGGATGAGCAGCCCCCAGACAGAGGTGGGGGTTCTGTCCCTTTACATCTCTCCAACTTCCCATTCACTGGGCATTCACCAGAAGATGGTCCTAAGCCACCTGAGCACTCCGAGCCATGGTCACGCTGGGAGAAGTGAGGGCTCAGCACAGGAAACCCACCCAACAGGGAATGCCACGGTGAACTGGAAACACAGCGGGGCTGGGGAGGTGGTGGAGGGAGAGTGGGGTTGAGGTGATGCTGGCGCAAGGTACCAGAGCCCAGCGAGGGTGGAGAAGGACCCGTGGGGATGGAGCAGGCAGTGGTAGGACAGGAAAGTAATCAATTCAAAATGCAAATAAGGGCAGGGTGTTATTTCTACTACCTACTAACCAAGCTTCCCAAATCTACTCAGTAGCATGAAAGCCCAAATTGCCTTCTGAGCTGGTGCATCAGAAATTCCTGTGTATCATGTTGAAAAATAATTAATCATTATACAACTCCCTTGTAGGAAACTAAACCCCACCCTTTTGCTTCAACACTTACAGAGCATAAGCACAATTTATTTTTCAAAATTCAGAAGAAACACTTAAAGATGAAAGGCTCACAGGAGTATCTGTGACTGCATCGCCATTCTTTAGCAGCTCTCATTGTTCAATGAGAAAGAGAAGATACCATATTTTAATTGCTACAGATTAGCATAAAGAGTGTCAGGCAGCGAGCACATCTTTGGCTCAGCCTCATTACTGGGCTCCATCTCTTGCCTCACAAGGGTGATTTCCTTCATGCCTTTATTAGTATGCACATCAGCTCCAAATGGAGAGGATTATACAGTCACGGGGGGGGGTCTGCTCATATTTTTTAGCTTTTGGGAAATAAAATACTTTTGATAAGAAGAAAAATATTAACAGCTGTCAGATGTTTGGGACTTGAATCAAACAATAAACATCATCACAAAGAGCGATGCTGGACTTGGGATGGAAGCTGTTTAGACTGGAGGAACCATGACTGCTCAGATCAGAAGTGTTCACACGCACCAGAGTGCAGCAACACGGGCCAGGAGCCCCAGGACAGGGGGCTGGCCAGGAGAGGAGAACAGGCTGCCCAGACCAGGCTAGGCCACTGCTGTACTCAAAGCAGGAGAGGACCCTTCTCCTCTCTCGTCCACCCAGAGAGCACAAGCTAATTAGCGAGACCAATCTTTCTCAACATGCATCTGCACAACACCAAGAACACTTGGACTGTAACCACAGGAGGAGCTTCCCTCTCTTTTTCACCACACAGATATCCCAGTGCTATCCAATTACTGAATACTCAGACTTCCCTGAATTAACCACAACTCCACACACACAGCAAAGTAAACCACAAGGCAAGTACTTTCTTCAGCATGTGCACTGCTGGGCACTAAACCAAGCACACCTGAGACCAACCCACCGACAAAGCAACCCAAGTGAGGGGAAGCAGCATAGATTCAAAGCACTGCTCCCACCCCCCAGCATCCAAACACATTCCCAGACATGCTGAATAGGGGAAAAAAATGTGAGAAAACTCTCAGGAAAGCATTAAAAAAAAAAAAAAAAGACACAAACCTATAAAACACAAACACAAACCAAGAATCACAGTAAAAACAACTACTCACAGGTTAAGGAAGCAGCAAGCCCCCCCCTTGCACTATCCTTTTCCTTCAAGATCTTGCCCCAGGGCTGCCCATGCTGTGGTTTTTATATCCTCTGGAGAAGCAGGTGACCTCAATGTCCCCACCCAGACATCCTCCTGCCTTGTTAAAGCCTACCTGGAGGATCAGTGCCAGTAGCTGTGACTGTTCTGGCTATAGGGGAAGGTGCATCCTTTCAACCTACCCTTGCCACATATTTTACAGATTTTACCCTTGCTTGCCAAAAATGTGCCCCTTTTAGCAGAGAAGCACGTTGAGTGGTGGAGCTAAGGAGTCTGGAGCCTGTCCATGGGGTGTTCCTGCAGGAGCCAGCTCGGTCTTTCCCAGCTCTTGCTGGTGCTGGTTCCCAGGGCACAGCCACTGGTCTGTTGGAACAGTGTGGGGGTCTCCCGAAGTGGGTGAATAAAAGAAGGAATACTTGTTCAAGCATCTTCAAAAGTAATTATATGTTTAAACTTGAATCCAAACTACAGAGTTTTCCTCTTCCCGCAGCTCTGGAGTGACAAGGTCAGCAGTGTTGCAGAATTGATTTAGGACAAAACCTCATGTTAACTCCCCCTCAAAGTCTCCTGGGGGTACTTTTTAGTGCTCTCTTCTAACTCAATGACTTATTTCATTCGCTTGAGCTGCTGGTGGCCAGTGCTTGGCAGGGAAAGGCTGTCAGTCATCCCTGCTGATGAGCTCTCTGCAAGCACTGGGGAGGACGAGGAGCAAATGCCCAGGCTCCCACCATCTGTGGTCCCACTCCCAGCTGGGTGCCCACAGACACAGCCCAGTGAGCAGGATTTTAATTAGGAGTAAGGGTCAAATGTGTAATGCTTCCATCAAAGGAGAAGCCAGCAAAACTTCTGGGTATCCTGGGGATTTCAGAGCGGACCTCCTGGCTGGGCTGCAGGGCAGGTCACAGCACCCGTGGCCAGCTGGGGCTCAGGTGCTGGTCCTGCCTGGGATGGGGCTTGCAGGGTGGCCTGTATGGCCAAATTCACCTGATGGTTTGCAAACCTCCTGCTTCTAGAAGTGCCCTGTGTGCATGTAGCTAATTCTTCTGCAGAGGGATCCAGCCTCTTGGATAAGTCAGAGCCAGAAATTGGCTCCAGGTCTTCTTTTCTGCAAAGGAAAAAGGAAGACAGTTTGAAAGACTCTGCCATTATCCTTCAGGACAATAACACAATAATTAAAACCACCCCACACAGTCCATTTTCTTTCCAGGTCTTGGAAGACTATAGTAGACAGAATATCAATTGCCAGGACCCTTTTCTTCTCCCCCCAGAAGAACCTCACAACTGACAGAGACTTGAAAGCTCAGAGCAGGGCTCTCGGGGAGAAGATGAAATGCTGCTCAGAATATAGATTTTGGTGCCAGATGGGAATTACAGCCCTGATCCATCCTCCTCTGTCACTGGAGTCTGTGGTGCTCTGTGGGCTAAATGGAAGTGAATACAGTTACTTTCCCTGTCTTGGGGGGAAAAATGACATTCCATTTTGTCTCCAAAAAATACACATTATTTAACTTATAAAATATTTAATCTATGTAATTAATCCTCTCATGACAGCGCTTTGCACATTTTTGCTGGCAATCCATACTTTGAATGGCCTATAGTTATAGCTAACTTTGTTTCCTTTTTCTCATGAAATTAATCAAAGGCTTGTATTCTAAATTATTCAGGATCTGAATGAAGCCTGCTTTCCGTGGCTTGCAGCAAGAAAAACTCCTATTTCTTTCATCTGCCAGCAACACAGCAATTCAACTTTTCCACAGGGGAAGGCACCAGGCAGCGGAGGAGAAGCGCGGCTGCGGCGCTGGCACGGGCAGCGGGTGCCCTGCGCCCTGTGATGGGGCTGGGGCTGAGCATCTCCAGCCTGATGGCTCCTCCACACATGTCCTCCACCTGCTGGGAAGGAGCAGCAGCACCAAAAGAAAGGCTTCAAACCACCGAGGCTCAGATGCATCGTCTAAAAGGAGGCAGCCTAATTTCTAGAGATGTTGGGCTCCTGCAGCTCTTGCTCAGCAGAGGTTGGTTTGGCATTGCCAGCTGCAGTTACACGGTGACTCCTCTTTTTATGACACTCCAGGAGAGGTGAAACAGTGCCCGTGGGGGTCACGAGCTCTGTGTGCATTGAGATCAGCGCAGGGATACACTGCTACAATCCAGAGCAGGATCTTGTCCTTAGAACACAGTGCCCTGTGCCAGCAGGACCCCAGCATGGTCAGGCTTGATGGGGCTCTGAGCAAACTGCCCTAGGCAGAGATGTCCCTACTTGTGTAGGGAAGTTGGACCAGATGACCTCTAGAGGTCCCTTCCAGCCTAAACCATTCTATGATTCTGTGGTGCTGGTGTGGTGCCAGCAAGTGCATGGGGCTCTTGAGCAATATCCTGCCAAGAAGAAGTGTTCCCTTCTGCTCCTCTGATTTCTGCTGTCCATCCTGTGCAGTTCCTTTCTTCTCCAAGAACCTGTCTGCGCTTCTCTTTTTCTTTTGGGATGTGCTAATAATTCAAGCAAGGCAGAGGGAAACATGCCTGCAGAAGTTTATGGGTAATGTACTACACAAAACCAGATAATTAGGGATCTGAAGTCCATGAGGATCTTTCCTTGGCTCTAATGGGTTGTGCTTCAAGCCCGCAGTGCCTCTCTGTTCCTCTGGGGACCACTCGTCTTGAGAAACCTCAGACCATTTAGCAGCACCACAGGCTCAGAGCACTCTGTTTCTTCCATTGAAAGCTTGTCAGGTAGATTTTCTTCACCAAAAAAAAGTGGAGTCATGAATATCCCACCCAATGTAGAGCCCTGAACATGGCTCAAGGTCTACATCAGTGAGGCTTTGGGGCCAGCAAGCTCAGGCTGTTCTCCAGGTGTTTCTTTTGACCTGCCCAGAGCCACCCTGCACCGGTCACATCTGCTGTCCTCACTTCATCTCCCCTCACACAATATGTTTGTGTCATTTCAAAGGGTTTCATTTGCATTTGGTCCCCACCAGCCTGGTGTTCACAGGGCTGGCCAAAGCCGGCTCTCCTACCGCAGTGCAGCTGCAGGAGAAACCTGATCACAGGCTTGGCGAGGTTTTGAAGTGCTTTATCAACACTTGCTCTTCTCAGCTCCTGGATGTGCATAAGGCTCTTGCTGGATTCAGAGTTCAGCCCCTTTGAAGTTTTCACCTCCAGGCTTATTTTTTTCAGTAGAAAATTCTCTCTGTCACCACTTGTGGAGGAGCCATATGGAGAGTCTCACTGCAAGGGAGACATGTTTGCTGTTTCACTAAGAGCTGCATATGAATTTCCTGAGATCCTTTTATTTTTCTTATCTAAAATATTTTCTTCTTTTTCTAAGCAGCCACTACTTGCAACCTCCCAGGAGTTTTCTTTCATCTCTGACTCTTGCCCAGCATTGCTCAGGATTTTAGTGACTCCACTAAGTGCAGCCAGTGAGAGCCCCAGTGTAGGCTCTGGAGATGAGGGTTTTGTAACACACAGAGCACCACCACTTTCTGTCACCCAGGCTCTAGGGAACCTTCAGAGCTCACAGACTCCATCCCCTCCAAACTGACAAATCCTGTTCTGAAAGAAATGAATTACCAGCACTGAGCACAGAAAGGAGACCCAAAGGGGGCTGACAGTTCATTAACTGTACCCAGGAAAGCGTCCTCATCTGCCCTTCACTCTTCAGGCTTCAGTTTGGAAGTCAGTCTTTGTTACCAAATCATATGGGCAAATTGACAGAAAACTCCATTTTCTGGCTGTTCCACTGCCCAGTGGGTTGTCAGTCACTAGCACTTACAGAAACACAGCCCAGAGCACACCAGCCCCCCATCAGGACAAGGGGCTGTGGGGGTTAGAAAGTTTTCCCAGCGAGCAGCTGGATGAAGCAGTAAGAAAACCTCAGGAGTAACCAGAAAGCATCAGTCATGGCTTTGAGAGCCAGCAGCTACCTTGGCATAACACAGTAAAGTTTCAATCTCTTGTATTGTTAATGGGCTCCAAAATTCATAGACAAAGGAAATGATAATAATTAAAACCCCAAAGCAAACCCCTGATTGAAGCACACCCCGCTGCACAGCAAAGTTCAGCGTAATTAAGTGTTCTTTATTCTTGTAGGTATGGTTGGACTCGGTGATCTAGAAGGTCCTTTCCAACCACAATTATTCTGTGATTCTGTAAACCAACCAGCTTCACAGGGCACTGTCCTAATGCACCAAAGGATCCAGCGCCGTGGTGCAGACACAGGAAGTCTTCTAATGATGAAACAAACATTATGGGCATCATTGTTAATCAGGTTTTATGGATTTATGAAACAAATATACACACTTATCTTGTTTAATATTATTTTCCAGTTAGATTCTTATTTTAATACAGATGCCCTGAAATTATACTATTCATAAATAATGCAAGCAATAAAACCTCTCTCTTATCCCCGGGCGCACACGAATGCAAGTCTAACTGTGGATTTAAACAAAAAAATGGTAGAAGTCTGGGTTTAAAAAACAAAAGCGTGTACAAAATGCCAACCACTCTGAGACCTGGTGGCGAGCTGAGAAAGTCAGTGCAGCTTCCAGGCTCCAAGTCACAAATGAGAGTTTATTTTCAAGGAGAGAATTGACACCCTTGGTTTCATGGTTAGATTTATATCACTGGCTCACATTTGGTTTGTTTGGACACGGGGCATTGGATGTGTGATCAAACCAGCAATGGAAGCATGTGTACCCACGGCAGGTCTCTTCACCTTGTAAAGTTTCACTAGGGCCTTGGGGACTCACAGATTTCCCTTTGGCCCTGGAGTTTTCACAGGCTTTGGAAAGATCCCACATTTACCAGTGAAATACTCTTTGGAGGCGGGTGGCAGGAGAGCAAGTTGCTGGAGGAGCTGCTGGAGGTGCTGGTAGAGTAGCTGCTAAAGGAGCTGCTGGAGGTGCTGCTGGAGGAGCTGCTGGAAAAGCTGCTGGAGGTGCTGCTGGAAAAGCTGCTGGAAAAGCTGCTGGAGGTGCTGCTGGAAGAGCTGCTGCAGACAGACGGAGCTGGATGCTCAGAGCGGGAAGTGCTCCGGTGGTGGTAAAACCTGCCAGTGCTTCAGATCCTTCACTGTGCATCTTCTGCATAATTCATATCCCAGAGACCGCTGAAAATCAGGAACAATAAATAAGGCAGCAAAATTGGTATTTCTGGTCTGGTTTCCTCAAGGCAAAACACAGCTGAAAGAAACCCATGGGCTCCCTCTGCTGAACTGGGCCAAAAGCTAACCAGGGGCTGGAATGCATTTCCAACCAGTAAGACCCCACTGCCTTTTTCCTTTTAAATTTTAGGAAGAATCCATGTGTTGTTTGTGTTCAGAAGCCTGGGACTAGTTTTAATGAGATGATAAGAGGGAAAGAAAAGAATCCATGGCTTGTGGGGCATTTTGCACGCACAGAAAGGGCTTAAGGCAGGCAAAGGGAGAGATGCCAATTAGGGTCCCCCCAGCCTGGTCTCCTGCTGCACATTTTTCCAGTATTTTCTAGTAATTTCTCCAGCCAATTTTCAGGTCCTCAGCAATGAGCCCTCCACTCTTGCTCAGTGGAGATGTCCCCCTAGAAAAACATGCTTTGAAGGCTTTCCTCTTGCTGTTCAGAGCACACGCCGTGTCTGCGTGTGCTTGCACGTGTGAAATGAAATCTATACATGTACATACATCATCCTCCCATCACTCCTTCCACCCCGCTCCAAGCTCTGCATCTCCCCTTCCAATCCACGCAGCTCCTACCCCTGCACACGCCTGTTTGGGTGGGAGGCAGGCGAATGCAAGAGGCTGCAGAGAGATTAGAGCCCAACGTTCAGGAAAGCGATGCTGACAAACCGCACAGTCATCACTCCCAGCAGCCGCCTGCTCAGCCAGCAAACACAGGAAGAAAATAGGCTCAGTGGCTCGAATAAACCCCAGAGCCTGCATTTGAATTTACAATCAGCTGCTCAGTGGAGCTCAATCTGTCAAGCACCATGTCCCATTAAGATGAAAATTTGAAGGTCTCAATAGAGCAGATAGATAACCTCTTTTATTCTCTTTTATTAGAGGATGCTGCTGAGGCTGACAGGTCAGGCCAGCTCCTGTGCTTCCCAACACAGGCCACTGTTTCAGTGACTGTGGACTCCTTTTCTTGCTTGCTGCTTTGTTTCCTGGGCTTTTATTAATTCTCAGCTCATCACATTTGCACGTGCTTACGCCACTGCCTCCATCCTGGGGCTCCCTGTCTGCGTGATGCCACTCGCTGCAGGATGTGCTGGATGAAAGCCCCCCACGCTGCTCTCACGGGACCTGTCAGCATCAAGCCAGCTCTGCTCCCCAGTTTGTGGGGACCTGCAATGCTGCTGCAGCAAAACAGGCCAGTAGTGATGGGTCTGGGGCTTTGAAGGAGTATAGAAGGAAAAAATGGGAATATCTGAGTTATAAATCACCTCCCACCCAGGGGTCTGCTGGAGCTGAGCACTCAGAGCCTTGGTTTTACCCAGAGCAGCACTTCCAGTCTCATCTCTCTCCCTCCCACCAGCTTCTTTGACACCCCTGAAAATCCAGCCCCAAGTGAGTGAAACTTCTTGCCAAAAAGCAGGAAAAAATCTCCTTCATCATTACAAGAAACAACATGCTTTCTATCCTCCCTGCTCAGCAGCACATTGCACAGATGCAGCTTGGAGGAGCTGCTTTGTCCCTGGTTCAGAGGTGCCACCGGTGGCAGATTCTGAGGAAAATGGTGTTTAGCTGAAGTTTGCATTAGAAAATGATGCTTTTCCCAGGGTCAATGAGCCAGGAGAAGTCTGCTCCTGCTCTACAAACCTATTAACCCTTTCCTACTGCTCACCCAGGAGTGATGGGAATCATCTCTCCTCCCCTGCCATGTGTTGTGGCTCTTGCAAATGCTGAATATTTGCAAAGCATTCGGTGTTTGTTGAAATTTCCTCTCTGGATCAAAGCTCGGTATTTCTTGGCTCCTCTACACTTTTTGAGATGCCTTCTGCTCACTGTTATGTATTTGCCTTGCTATCCTAGGTTGTTAATAGGACTGAACAGCTTTTGTTTATTGGATGGGCTTCCCTTCCCATGCCACCCACCAAAGTGCTTTGGCCTCTCTCATACCTTTCCCCTCTCCTCTCTACCACCGTGCAGCTGGGATGAAGGAAACCAGCAGGCCATTTCTCTTTCTTGGCATTTGATTTACTGGAGTGTTTTAAAACACCAACAAACTATCTTTATGGGGAAAAATTTGACACTTTAAAAGCCAGCTTCTTTGGGAAAAAAAAAAAAAAAAGAAAATCTTGGGGTTTTTTTTCTGCTTTCAGCAAGTCAGGAGAGAATTGTTCTGCTTAATATTAAAAAAGTCCATAGCACTGAGTTATTTTCTCAGACAAACCCTTTGTGCTCATGTATTTAAACCACCTAAACAAAGGGAGGTTTTTCCTTCAGAGCGATGTTGTCTTGATAACAGAACGGGGACCACAGAAACCAGGACCACCAAATCCCAAGAGACACAGCACTGCCCTTGCTGTGTGACCCCCAGGAGAGCAGGAGACCTCGTCTCTCCCCCAAGGGAGGAAGAGCAGCTCTCCTGGGGGCTTCCCCACCACCTCACCCTGCCTGGAAACATGCTGCTGCCTTGCATTTTTAGAGGAAAAATTATGTGATCTCGCCAGCAGCTGCCAGTTCTTTTTATTGAATTTACAATCAATAGTGCATCAAGTGGCTTGGGATGTTATTAATCAGAAAATTGGCACGAAGGACCAGGAGGTAATAACACTGCAGCGAGCCCACTCTTCTCACAGAGTGGCTGTACATGGTTCTGGGTAGTGCTAATTACTCCTTGGGACCTGCCTTTCAACTGCTTCATAGACAAAGCAAAGCGCTGCCGACCGGCACCGCAGAGCCCAGCTGCTCCCAGTTATTTCCCTCTCATTGCGATTGCAACCTGCAGCAAAAGATTCTACTGTATTTCCCCAAAACCAGAAGAAAGTTGGGGGGAAAAGGCACAGATATTTCAGGTCAAAAGCTGCTACAAAAATACAGGGCATCCTGCCAGCCCTGGGAGGAATATACAGCAGCTTCTCCTGATGCTGTTATTCCCCAGGTTATTAAGGCTCTATATATAGCCAGGCTATAGCCACCAAGTGTCTTTCATCTTCCAGACACTCCGGGTCTCGCTGGACAGAATGATGAACTGCAATGTCCAGATCCTGAAGCTGCCTGAAAACTGGGCTGGTAATTGCATGGCCCCTAACAAAGCCTGCCAGGCGTGCCCTGGGGACCTGCAGCCTTTAGTGTCCTGAAGGCAGGACAGGACCTGCTGGACAGAAACTGGCTGCTTCTCATGGAAAACAGTTAATCCTATTCAGAGCCTTTAAACTAACTTGTATAGCACCTGCCTGTCACCTCCACCCCAGCTCCCCAAAACGCAGCAGCGTCTCACCAGCACGCTGCGTGTGTGCAGCACAGGGTTCCTTACACAAGGGGCTGCCACAGGTAAGATATTTGGGTCTTAGAAGATTTTCCACAATCTATTTTCAAAGATTGGATACCTTTTCATTTCTTTTTCACACAGTTTTATAAAAAAAAGCAAAACAAACCAAAAAAACCCACTCTGTTTGCAGGACCTGTTTAGGGTCAATGGATTTAGTAGTATCTATAGAAATAACACAGAATTTCTGAGGCTCTGAATTCCTGCCATACACAGTGTACAGAAAGGAAAGTAATTTGAGAAGCATTAGAACCTACTTTAATAAGCTTTAGTCTCCCGCCTTTGACCCTGGAAGTGTGTTCATCTCAGGGCTCGTCTTGAGCAATAGTTATTCCACCACCACCTTAGGATAAGCATGAATGAGCAAATTCACAGCTGCAAATCCCATTTGACTGCATGTAATCTACTGGTTTTCCATGGCAAAAAGGTTTGAAATTCTGCACCAGTCTTGCTTTTGAGAAGATGGGATTACATTCTTATATAATTATTGCATCATTGTGTCTAATTGGATTTCAAATGCTATTTATTTCATCATGAGGCTAACCTAAAAGTAACCTCCAAATTAATCTATTAATCCTAATGAGTTATTATATTTGCATCTAACAAACACCAAAAGGAATGGAGACAAACATCTGGTTACCCCCACTGAAAGGGCTGTTTGGTGTAGAAACTTTCCCTCGAATCATCCCTCCAGCTCTCACATATAGGTACTGTACAATAACATCTCAGTACCACAGTTTTGCCTGCTCTGGAAAAGGCAGCTGTGGATACCACAGTCATTTGTCATTAAAATGTGCAATCTTCTCAAATGCAGGACTTAGTTTTTTAGGCAAATCTATATTCTGTAATTTGTAGGCCATTCCCATTTTAGGATTACACTGGCAGATCAAAACGCAGCAGTAGAGCCCTGTGATCGCTGCTATTGAAATTTCAGCTGCTTCAGATCTCTCATCTTCACTCAGGTCTACTTATTTATTCATGATGATGTCTTCTCCTGGCAAGCTCTTGACCCTCCTGTTTCCCGGCTTGCAGCAAAACTTCATCGACAGCGCCTTGCTTTTAGTTAAAAATCTCCCTGTCACGTGGTGTGAGATCAAGCTCTTCTCAAATTTACATCTCTGTGTGGACTGGGGTTTTCTCTCTGCTGCTGCATTATGTGATTTTTCATATTGCTGACAAGAAATGGGGCTGTTACCTGGTCAGCCACTGTTCTTATAGGTCCCTTCCAAGTGAAATTTTCCCTTCCCTTCCCTTCTCTTCCCTTCTCTTCCCTTCCCTATCCCCAGTTCTGGGCCAGGATGGAGGTAGGGGTGCAGCCCCTACAACCTCAGCCCCAGGAGGTCTGTGTTCCTTTTTTCTTACATGAATCTGGTCACCACTTTGGATTCTTACAGGAACTATAGAAAAAATTTAGAGATTTACTCTGGATGCAAGATGCAGCACACCCAGCCGTGCTCTCCAAAGCCTGCTGTTTACAGCAGCTATTCATTCCCAGTCCCTACTATTTATCACCTCGGTATCTGATCAGCAGGCAGCAGAGCAGTGAGGCTGCAATTAGCATTCTCCCAGATACTATCGGTAACAATACGCAGCTACAAAAGCCCAGATGTGAAGAAGGCAGCGCTCGGTACAACACTCGCCCTGCTCCCTGCCTGGACTGCAGATTTGTTTTATATGCTGGAGTGTCTGACAACCACAAATAACTGGAGTTTCAGTTTAATCGAAGACACAGCAATGGCTCCTAGCGTCAAATAACAGAATGTTGGTTCACCCTTGGTGCATCCTGGTGGGAAAACACCACTTCTTAGGGCTTTTTCCCTGCAGGTTCCTTAGACACACAGGATCACAGAATGGCAGGGGTTGGAAGGGATCTCCAGATATCATCGACTCCAACCCCCCTGCCAGAGCAGGACAGAACTAGAGCAGATCACTCAGAAATGCATCCAGACAGGTCTTGAAAGTCTC